>JARKIB010000205.1:0-227934 GCA_029378385.1 Mycena metata
GAAGCGCATGATGGAGAGCGTGGCACTTCGCGGATTCGCTCCAACCCAGGCGGGTGAGCAAATCCTCGAATTCGCACAGGAACGGAGCAATCTCCTCGGAGGGCTTCATCCGGAGAAGACGAAGCTGATCCTCCGCGTCAGCCTGGTGGTCCGGTGTATAGAAAATCTGCAAGAACTCCGAAATGAATGCGGAAAAGTTCCCATGCCAATCGAGCTTGGCTGTGTTGGGACGTTCATAGATGGTCCGAGGGACTCCCCGGAACCGCGACAAGATAAAAGTGACCTTGTCGTCGTCCGATCGGAGCTGGCGGGGGTGAGCTGCGAAAAATGCGTAGCATTGGGAGAGGAAGGGCATGATGTCCGCTTCCTTACCATCGAAGATGTCTGGGAGGAGGTTCTGCGAACTTTCGGAGGTCGGAGATAAGACCGGAACGGGGGCAGGTGATGGAGTGACGACCGGAGAATGATGGACAGACATGGGAGAGTTGGAGCGGGGTGAGCGACGTTCCGATGGTATGAGTTCTTCTTCCAAGTTGGGAGCGTAGTCCTCCGGGAGCACGGGCTGCGCCGGCGCCACTACCGGAGACGGAGGATAAAGAAGTTCGAGTTCCCGGTCAAGTTTGGGGAGCGGTGGAAGACCTTGTTCGTCGTATTCAACAGCATCCTCGAAAATGGGATCGACCGAGGATTCCGGCTCCGAGACGGGATCGGAGGCGGACACAGGCGGAGTAGGCGTACCCGGATAAACCGCAATGTCGTCCTGAGGCGGACCAACGGTGAACTGAACCATAGGGATCGTCGTGGCCGAAAAAGGAAAGAGAGTGCGGTAAGTCACCGGTGTTTCTCCGGAACCATCAGATTTTTTCGAAGGGTCATGCGGTGGAGAAGGCGATGCCGACGAGTCGCTCAGCATGACGACGTACGAGGCAACAGAACCCAGATTAGTGGTGCGAGGTGAAGGCCAAGAGCGCAGAATGAAGTCGGTAGACATGTTGGTGCAGAACTATGAAACCTGGACAGGTGAGTAGTTTAATACTGTTATGAGCCGTGTCGCGGGAGCGGGGGAGAGGGACAGTCAGCCGGACGAGCGGGGAGTACTCCGAGATTACCGGCGGTTCGGAGCGGTCTCCGAGATACCGGAGTCGGAAAGGAGGACCGGCGGAACTGATTGACACAACACCACTGAGGCGCAGGGTGAGTGTATACTGCCAGGAATCGTTGAGACAAGAAGGACAGAGCCTAGAGGAGTCAGGGAGATGAGGGGAGCGACAGACACCACTTCGGAGGGAGGGAAGCGACGTTTATTAAACTACTGAAGAACAAGAAGTAAACTAGCGGGATTAAATAGTGTAGAATCTTAATATAATGTAAAGGAGATAAGGAGGAAGCATGTGGAGGTACATGTGGAGAAGACAATAGGAAACAATAAGACATCCAAAAGCGGAATGAGAAGTTGGATGAAATCAGGAATGCTTGGGATAATCAACATGAGGTGATATGTATAAACTTCGAAGCTTGGGGAAGAAGGAGATGCATGTGGAGTGAACATTACCATTGATACTGAGGTCCTATGGCCATGGGAGTCATGCCGATCAAGTCTCCGATGTCCCGGTAGTCTCTGGTGTTCCGGCGGTCTCCGGAGTTCCGGTAGTCTCCGAACTCCGGAGTGAACCGGAGTCGAGCAAGTTGTGCCGGAGTATGTTAGACGTGAATCGGAGCCTTGGCGCACGGATATAACATTAGGTGGAACTCAAGTTCCACGTTGAGACTTCAGTTCCGGAGAAACTTAAGTTCTGGAGGGTAACTTCAGTTCCGTGCCACCGGGGAGCAAAAAAACACACACACCTTGACCGAAGCTTCGCAGCATGAACTTGAGCTTGTTCTAAACTGAAGCCCGGAAAATTCAAGTTATTTCATGGACTTGAGTCATTGCTTGTTGTTAACCTTCTACATATCTCAGTGTCTCACCACAGCAGAAAAGACTTAAGCACTTGCCACCAATTTGCCATTGATCAGGTTGAGGGCACCGAGTTGAAACTTCAAGTTAGAAGGGCACCATTTGAGGAGTTAAGATCGGAGTGGGGTAGGAGGGATGGCAATAAATCGGAAGCAAAGGGTGAGTGGCAGATTGGAAGTACTAGTAGTGGTAGTGGTGTGGAAGAGAGAAGCGAGGGCTAACGGTGGCGACGGCGAACCACAATTGGCACTGATGGCATCATTTCTATTGTCCGACTTCACACCTCACATCTCTTCCACCACCACTACCACCATGCCACCCACCTCATCGTCGTTGACCCCCACTACATAGCCCCACCGAACCTGCCCACTTCTGGCTTCTGCTCATTCATCTTTCCTGCAGTTCCGGGGCATCTCATCCACTAGCTGTCGCCCCAATCACCCATCTCCCGGTAGTAATATTTGGTGTGTCAATTGGCCTCTTTTCTTCTTCGTGGTACTCACTGCCCCCTTGACCTGTCTTACACTGCTCAGAGCATTGCCGGCATTTACTTTGGGCTCCCTGGTACGTTACCTTCCGTCTTCCATCGTTCTTCTCTGAATATCCACCGGGCCAATAGGTGTGGGACACCGTCCCCCCGTTCCCGAAAGACCCGTGGGCGCCCTGGGGAAGGGCTTCTTCTTCTTACACAGACACTTGAATATTGTTTTGTTACTTATTCATCACTGGAACTCAAGTTGCGCGTGAAGCTTGGAACTTCAGTTGTGCCGTCCAACTTAAGCCGTTGGCCGGACTTAAGTGGTGGGGTGCACTTGAGTGGCGGCAAGAACTTAAGTTCTGGTTAACAGAGGCCTGCTGAGGGGGGGTATAGGGTGTGTTGGCAGGCTGGGCGCTGAATTAAGTTGCGGGGAACTTAAGTTCAAAATTGGTCTACACCGCCTACAACTTGAGTGGAGCTCATTTTATTTCATTGTGTTCGATGTCAGAACCATGTCAGAATGCGGTTGTATGCGGTGCTGGACGTCGATTATTGTACGTATCGACGTCCCGCGAGCGGAAATTTGGTGCGCATCGATGGTTCACTGTACTGTTACTTTGATCGCATTTTTCAGGTTTCTACGTCAATTTTTTTCAAATATTTTGACCGCCGGCAGGCACGCCGCGCCCCCGAAGCTCAAGGCGGCGTGTCCACACGGGCGGAGGTTGTTCTTACGTGCCGAGGCACCGATTTGCGGCGCCGACAGCAATTACTATATATATCGCCGTCCCGCGAGCGGGCTTTTGGTGCGGATTTTCCTCTTATTCTACTTTCATTCTCTATGCATTCCTGACGTGGTTCTTAGGCTTTTTTTCACAGGTTTGGGCCGCCGGTAGGCATGCGGTGATTTCAAAGGGCAAGGCTCCGTGTTTATGCTTGGATTATACTTCTCTGGAGCCCGAGGCGCCGCTGCACGGCACCGGACGATGAACACTATACATATCATCGCCCCGCAAGCGGCTCGTCGGTGCACTCTCTGTCTTGATTTCATCTAGACTGGATATTTCACACTTGCTTGCGGCCTTTTTCTGAACTTTTTGGCCACTGGCAGGCACACAACTTTCCCAAGTGTAAGCTTCTGTGTCAGAAAGCATGGTTCTGGACCGTGAGGCGCCGCGCGGCGGCGCCGATAATCCCCACCTTTCCATTTCCATTGGTACCGTGTTTATTGCACGGTGGCGTCCAGTTGTCAAAAAATTCATTTTGTCCCGGCCTTGCCCCGCATCGAGTAAAGGATCATCGCCGCGCCAAAGGAACTACCCCAGTGAAGCGAGATCAATTTCCGATTCTCGCGTACCTTGAAATGTTGCCACGCTTTCACCTACACAGAAGCGCGGAACTCCCTGACCCGCAGTTCACTGTGCAGGTCCACTGAGCCATTTGGTGCGTCAAGACACACCACATGGTGCGTTCTGGACGCAAGTTTTTCTCTTCGTTTAAATAACCTCCGTTTGCAATGGCATGAAGTTCCGGTTTCCGACCCACACAGTTCAGCAATTCCGTGACAGAATGCTCGTTCCATTTTGCCGAGCTATGTTATGGGACTCCGGGAGGTTTTAGGACGTGCTCACTCGCCGTAACTTGAATAACTTTCCTCAAGCTCTGCTTGAATGATGATATTTTGAGAGATACACCAGGGTTGAACCATACACAAACTCTGTTCCTTCAACTGTCCACGGAACGCCCCGTCGTTGCATAGGTACAACCTCAACGAGGACCTCACTCACCGAGTTCGTAACTTCCCTTCAAGTTGGTTTGGTTTACGTTTGATTCCTCCGGGCACCGAAACCGCGAACCGAGCGACACAAACAAATAACCTCTTGTTCCCGTACTCCCACGATAGCCTCTCCTTCTTCCTTCTGCCTCACCACATACTCGTCCTCAAGGCTGCTACAGTACATACCACAGTACCAACTTCAATCTTCAACTCCACCAATCCCTCAAAATTTTCTTCCGCTGCACAGCGCCTTCAACCCTTTCGACCTTTCTGCCGCTGCGAGGCGCCACCGGTGCGTTGACTACTTGTTTCAGAGCCTTCTTTCTTACTTACCTTACACATAGCCCTCATTTTTTTCCTCGCTGCGCGGTAATTCAGCTTTCTCTTCCAAGTCAATTCTGTCGTCAATGCCCAGTGCCAGTTGTATGTTCACTGCCTTCGCTTCAAGTCCTCTTTCTTACCCACTGAATGCTCAATTTTTTCTCCACTGCCAACTCTCTTCCAAGTCGATTCTTTTCTTACTGCCACGCGCCAGTCGTACGTCCACTGCCCTCCTTTCCCGCCTTCTTTCTTACTCGCCTCACAACCAGAATCTCAAAAAAAAATCTTCCAATTTCTCAAGGCCCAACTTCTCCCCTCGAACTTCAAGTTCCTCACGCTGAATTTGCACACACAATTTGACCTGAGGATCTAGTAAACCCTGGAAGCACCTTTTAACCCGTAGAATTAATTAGATACCCATGTACCCAAAGTCCCGGAAAAATGGCATCCTGTGGGCTCAAAATCACTCAATTTTCCTTGTGACCAGCCAATCAACTCCCAAATGTTTGCAGGTCCCTGCGCACACACTGCAGTATAAGTAGTTGCTGAGAGAGATCTTCACGGGGACCAGTGCGGTGCCGCTCTCCATGACCCATTGCGAGCTCAAATTCCGCTTCGATCACGACAGCGAGCGCACCCCGGAAGGTAAGTTATGTAAATAATTGGATATTCCAATGCTGATACAGTACTAAGAATGAATGACCTCGGGCTGCAATGTGTTGGTCACCAGTAATCCTGTTATATTTGAATTTTGGCCCAGGGAGGTTGTTCATTTTGTTCTTTCTCGCAGGCACCTTGCTGCATATGCAATATCTTTGAAGATTTCCAACTGCTGGAAGTTCGGCATCATGTGTCGGAAGACTGAAGTGCATGAATAGAAACTGAGTGATATCCATTCTGCTTGTGTGGCTTCCACACACTCGAAGCGCTTCCTGACTGCAGCCTTGATGAATGGACATATGATTGGGAGCGGAGCTTCATGATCAGTGCAAACATGCAATGATCTTTTACATTTGTTACACACTTGGTTGGGTGAGTCGATTCAACCTAAATTCAGTGAAACCAGCCGATTTTTAACTATCCGAGCCTCCCTGGCTAATTCTCAAATTATTAGACTCGCTGGGCAAGATTTTTTTTTTTTTTCGCAGATGCCAAATGAGAAGCATCCGGACGAATTCGAACTTGTGCAAATCAAGAGCATTGCTTACCTGATTCAAACTCCGCCAGTATCTGGTATCCGGTATCTGCCACCGCCATCAGTATCGAGCCGGGTTTTCTGGGCCCGACACGATAATAGTTGTCCGTTTCCATACATCTTTACAGAACACAAGGAGGATGAGGTATCTTCTGTAATTTGTTGAAAGAACACGGGTTTTCCTATGAGAAAGTTGAGAGGACACAAAATATGCCGAACGGTGGTAAGCAATACTCACAGGTGGACAGGTAAAAAAAAAGGTTCCAAACCAACAGTGAACCATGTTCACTAGATACACCACCAAGCCAGGTACAGTAGGAAGAATAATACATAGTCTGGATGTGAGCAGATACAGAAGCAGTATCGAAGCAGCCAGAGACAATGATCGAGGATGTAAGTTTGAGATCAAGGAGGCGTTGGGCAAGGGCTTGTCAATTGGAAGAAGAGCTTGATCGGGTGAAGGATGGCTTGAAAGGATTCAATTGTTTTCTCAAGTGTGAGTATTTCATCAATTGAATGTTTGGATGACAAAAATGCCAGTCACAGGTCTCAGCCCACCTTGAATCATATGCAAGTTGAATCTAATAGGTCACAGGTCACAATAGCCAAATCTACAGTCGAAATAGTACAGTACTGGGTCTCCAGTTCATGTTAGGTTTGAAATCCACCAATAATGCACCAAAAGTAAAACTAGGCATGGTACAGAAGCAAAGAAAAGGGAAAACACATCAAATGTTGATGTCATCACATGGTTGAGCGGTGGAACAGTGCCCAAATTCGCCGGGTCCTGGAAGGTTTGCCCAGTTTGGGTGATGTACTGCCCAACAGTTTCTCAGTCTTCAGGGTGTCTGGATGATTCTCACCGAGAATCTGTTTCTGTTTCTCCAGCACAAGAATCCTGAGTGCTTTGGCCTTCTGGTGCTCACCCAGATCTGAGTATGAGCTGGCCAGGCTACCCATTGTACTCAGGGTCTTTGGATGATTCTCCCCCAGAACCTCTTTCCGCTTCTCCAGCACAAGAATCCTGAGTTCTTTGGCCTTCTGGTGCTCACCTAGGTCTGAGTATGAGATGGCCAGGTTACTCATGGTACTCAGGGTGTCTTGATGATTCTCGCCCAAAACCTGTTTCTGTTTCTCCAGCACAATAACCTCGAGTTCTTTGGCCTTTTGGTGCTCACCCAGGTCTGAGTATGAGCTGGCCAGGTTACCCATGGTCTGCAGGGTGTCTGGATGATTCTCCTCCAAAAGCTGTTTCCGCTTTTCTAGCACAATAACCTCGAGTTCTTTGGCCTTTTGGTGCTCACCCAGGTCTGAGTATGAGCTGGCCAGGTTACCCATTGTACTCAGGGTCTTTGGATGATTCTCCCCCAGAACCTCTTTCTGCTTCTCCAGCACAAGAATCCTGAGTTCTTTGGCCTTCTGGTGCTCACCCAGGTATGAGTATGAGTTGCCCAGGTTACCCATGGGATGCAGGGTCTTTGGATGATCCTCCCCCAGAAGCTGTTTCTGTTTCTCTAGCACAATAACCTTGAGTTCTTTGGCCTTCTGGTGCTCACCCAGGTATGAGTATGAGTTGCCCAGGTTACCCATTGTACTCAGGGTCTTTGGATGATTCTCCCCCAGAACCTGTTTCCGCGTCTCCAGCACAAGAATCCTGAGTTCTTTGGCCTTTTGGTGCTCACCCAGGTCTGAGTATGAGTTGGCCAGGTTACCCATGGTATGCAGGGTCTTTGGATGATCCTCCCCCAGAAGCTGCCTCTGTTTCTCCAGCACAAGAATCCTGAGTTCTTTGGCCTTCTGCCGCTCACCCAGGTCTGAGTATGAGTTGGCCAGGTTACCCATTGTAGTCAGGGTGTCTGGATGATTCTCGCCCAAAACCTGTCTCTGTTTCTCCAGCACAAGAATCCTGAGTTCTCTGGCCTTCTGGTGCTCACCCAGGTCTGAGTATGAGTTGGCCAGGTTACCCATTGTCTGCAGGGCCTTTGGATGATCCTCCCCCAGAAGCTGTCTCTGTTTCTCCAACACTTCTTCCTGTAGCCTCGTCACTTGTTGGTATCTTCCCCCTTCCCAAAGTATTGTTGCATATTGAGCCCTGAAAACCAGAGCTATTTCTACATCCCTCTTTACAGCCAATTCGATATGTGGACACAATAGCAGACTTGCCAATTGCGTATCCCAGTGAGGTCGTTCTGAAAGAGCCATGCCAAGTATGGACCCCATGGTGGACATGTATCCTTCTGGATTTCGAACTGTCCCTTGACTCCAAGAATGTACTAATGGATGAATAGAAAAGACCTTCTTCTCCGCATCAAAGTTGATCAATGAATAGGATTGGACCTCATTGGCAGCATCCAAAAACTGCAAAGAGTCCCATTCACCATCTGGTGCCAGAAAATGTGAGAGGAATTCCAACGGCTCCTTTAGTTCTTCTTCAGATGGACCATCAGAAGAGAATTGGTACTCTGATGCGTAGCGGAAGAGTTCCTCTGAGATCCCATTATAATGGAGGAATGAACAATGCTGCAAGACCATGGCAGCTGGCAGTGTGAGTTGGTCAAAACTAATTTGCCATGTTGTGTATACTGTCCAGGCATATTGGTCATGAGACTGTGCAGGCTTTTCACTAAGCAGCCGTGCTTGGTGCTTCATATAAAGAGGCAGATAGCCATCCAGATCTCGAGATTTGGATATGAATGCACCAGCCTGAACAATTGCCAGAGGTAGATAGTGCAACAACTGAAGGAAGCATTAAAAATTAGATGAGTTGCCAGGGCTAAGTGTCTGACCTTCACAATTTCTGCAGCAATCTGTTCAGTATGGCTTGTGGCCTCCTGCAAAGCACTCTTGAGTAACAATGCCACTGCATCTTCCTTTTCCATATCCGACACAACGGAGGAGTTGGATCCAGCATGAACACGGAGTCCTGGATTCCGAGAGGTGATGATGATATTCCCATGATTGCACTGAGGAATGAAATCATTCAGATTAATGCTTGGATCATCTGCATTATCAAATAAAAGGAGCCATTCTTCAACTTTGCTGGTCAGCCATAGTAATCCGTCTTGTGGAGAATCTCCAAAATCTTTCAGCACAGCTATATTCTTGAGACCTATATCAATTGTCGCCATGGTGCTGGTGTCAATGAAAAATATTTCTGAGAAGCTGATGTACACCTAAATCAAGGACTACTTTCCAGTTGGATGATTAAGCTCACCAAGATGATGACTCCTTTATGAATTTCAGAGCAATCTGTGTTTTCCCGGCACCCCCAAGTCCATGTAACACATAAGTGTGTTGGATCCCAGTGTCAGAGAAAGATTGATGCATTTTGGTGAGGATTTCCTGTCTGCCACAGAAGATTCTTGAGGGAGGAGGACAATGACTAGCAGTTTGAGATGCTCGGAGGTTCCGAACTTGTGATGCCTGGTCTGTAGCAACTGTGGCTTGTAGATTGTGTGCAATTAACTGTGATGTCATGATATTCACAATAGGGCCCTGCCCAATGCCACCAGTGCCACCTTGCAGGTGTGCCGGACCTCCAGGACCACCCTGGCCACCTATGCAAGATGATTAATTCCTTTCCCGCCTCAAGATAAGCAGTCCCGCACCAAAAACGTTGAGTGATCTAGAATCACCGCCTAGTGAAAACATGATCTGTGTGGACCTTGGGGGGCAAGCATGTTAACCACTGGCAACATTTCAACAAGATCCAAACTGACTTCAGAAACAGAGGGAGAACTGCAGTAGTCGACGTGGAGGTTGAGGACAAGGAGATGGCACACAACGTGGGACACACGAGGATCATACTTCTTTTCACGCCAGGTGCCGATCTTTATCCTGATTACAATCAATGCACCTGTCCGGATATTCTGGGCCTGTCTGGGATGTAAAACCCCACCCCAATTTAGATACCACTGCCGGTATCATGTTTACATCTGTATATTGTGCCTCCATCTAAATATCATGCCTCCATTTAAATACAAAACTGAGGTAGATGTGCCTCTCTGTCAATTCTGCTGACATCGTGTTTGAATCAATTCTTGCATCAGCTTTCGGGGTCTGGAAAATCGGCCTTGGGGATGAATGTAGTATTGATTTAGATACCCCATTTTTCCCTGCCTGTTACTGACTGCAAGGTGTACATCTACTACCAACGATGCACACATTTGGACTTTCTTCCATGTGCTGCCCGCGAGGAATTCAACTCAACTCAGGAATGACAAGTCTTTTGAACTCTCGGACTCCTCAATCCCTCGGGTTAAATGTTTGAACAGCAAGCTTGTTCAAATCAACACTGAACTTGATACAGATGCAATAACCTTCAGCGGGTAATTCATGTGCCGTGTCGAGATTTTTGTGGGAACCAGTGGGTGCCGCTCTCCATAATAGACTCGTACACAATTGGGTCGGCCGGCAATAAAAAGTGGAGGAAATCTACGGAGATGGCGCCAGAGGATTTGCCGCACGCAACGATGCGTCCTGGATCGCCCCCGAGTGCACTGATATTCGTGCGCACCCACTCGAGCGCGGCGCGCTGGTCTAGCAGACCGAGATTGCGGTCTGCGAGCCCGGGAGCGTTCGGGAAGCCGAAAATGTTGATGCGGTAGTTGGCGCTAAGCTGACGACAATGTGTCCCTGTGTGCGCTGGACACAGGATGTAGGGTTAAAATACAGCGAGTGCGCGCCGCCTTGGAGGATGGCCCTGCCAAAGAACCAGACCAAGACGGGGAGTTTTGACCCGTCCGTCGACGCGGGCGTCCAGACGTTCAGTGTGAGGCAGTCCTCGCTGAACTCTTCGACGGGAAAGAATTCGGTCCGGTTCCTGGCTTTGGCAGAGAAGACGTCAGGGGTGAGCTGTGTGCTTAGCAGAATCTGTGGACATGTGGGGCCGAATGCTGTTGTGTTAATGGAGATGGAGGAATTGTTGAAAGCCGTGGGAGGCAGCCATCTTCGTGCTCCGGTTGGAGGAAGTGCGAAAGGCACGCCGAGGAACTGGCGTACGGCAGGCGAGGAGGGGTCGATGGATCCGTGGAGGATACCACTGTCCGTGGTGATGTCGCGACCTGCGCCGATTGGGGTTGCCGTGCTGAAGTGCATGGCGAGCGCCAATATGCTCAGACGGTTGTAGATCCGCATTTACCTGGACAGAATTGTTGCACAAGAGAATGGGTGTTCGAGAAATGGTAATAAAGAGGGTGTTAGCGTAGGATTTAAGTAGACCGTACCGCTTCCAACACTCTATGGGTCCGGAGGTAAATGCTGTATTCTACGCAATTTAAGTACTCCACAGCCGGCGCAAATGAGTTCAATTTTAAATAGCCACACACTCGCTTACTAGTATGCATAAGGAGGTAACTGCCATCGACAGCAGGAAAATCAACCCAGGACGCGAGGCTTGCTTCAATGGTTACCCTTGGGCATGAACCAGATAAAACATTGGTTCCAACCCTCCCCGGCTGCCCGTTCACTCGCATACCTCGCACCGATGGGAACGGCACGCCGGCGGCGGTAACTCACCAGTCAGTAAGGTGGGGCTCATGAATGTGAGCGGTGGATCCAAGTCAAGGCAGGGAAGGCGCTCATCCTTGTTGTTGGCAGTCTACGTAAAAACTTGAAGCTTCTTGTGCGACGAAGGGCAGGCTGAGCGGTAGTCTCCAAAACAATCAGCTGCAGTTTCTGCCAAGTTTCTGCTCATCGAGACTCGCACAATTGACTCTTGACAAGTTTGCTGAGCGACCCGCCGTGGTATTTGGGTCAAACGTCGGCGCGTGTCGTAGTTGGGAGAGCAAGCGACGCGATGAAATTCTATTTTGGGCCTGGCTGCTCTCGGGCCGGGATTCCGTTCTTTCTCTCGTCCACCACGGCCACGAAAGAAAATCATCGAAGGTACGCTAGTCTCCCGCGTTCTACCCCAAAATTAAATTGTGTATGCAGAAACCTGTCGCCCTTGAGCACCCTTGAAGCAGACCCACAACGCTCCTTGACGACCGCACCATCGCCCGGCCGCCCTCACCAAACTCGGCGTACACCTGCGCCGTCTTGCCCCGCTCACGTCTCGCCGCTCTACTGCCCACTCTAGTCCTACCACCAGCCAGTCCATCATCCCCGCACAGGATGAGCTTCCTTTCGCGCCTTCACTTGACTCCGTCGCGCGCCCGCTTACCGCCCCACCGCCCACGGCTCCATCCGCGTCGAGTCCCATGTACGGATACCGTCGATACCGCCTCCTGAACATCGCGCGCTGCCGCCCCCGGCGCTATCACCCGCTGTACTGAAAGAGGGCATCGTGGGCGCTGAATCGAAGGACATATAAGGTGCGTGCCCCTGCCCCCGCTTCCTTTCACTTACTGCTTTCCCCACGTTGCGCGCGTCCTCTGTGCGCTGTGTGCGCGGATAATCGTCAGCGGGGACTCGGGCTGAATAAACATAAGCAATGGACGCACCTTCGCCCCGTGTCCTCTCCCATCCTCCTCCCCTCCCCTTGTCCCTTCCCCCACTCCCTGTACTCCAACACGTCCGCCCCGCCCTCGTGTGCGCCACCGCACAACGCGCCTGCACCCGCGGCGAGATACTGTTGTCGTGTGTGTGCGGGGACGCCGTGCGCTTCGAGTCTCCGTCGTGTACACCGCCGCAGCCGCACCCGCGTGCACCCGCGCGCACCCGGCACTATGTACTGGGTGCCGCTTGCGCACACTCACGCCCGCGCTCGGCGCGAACTCCGTGTGCGTGCAGATGCCGCTGCCGCGCGTTCGTCGTGTGCGCCGACTCCCCACGTGCGCCCACAGATATATTCGTGCGCGCAGATCGAGTTTGCGCGGGGCGCGCAAGTATCGGCACCAGCAGCCGCGCCGAGTCGACTGCAGCCGGCACTGTACCGGGTGCCGTTTGCGCGCGCTCACACCCGGTCTCGGCGCGAACTCCGTGCGCGTGCGGATGTCGCTGCTGCGCGTTCGTCGTGTGCGTCGAGTCTCCGCGCCAGACATACATGCGGGCGCGTACCGAGTTTGCGCGGGGTGCGCCGTAGCGACGCTACCGCACACTCCCGCGTCTCTCCACCCACACCCTCTCCCCTCTCCCCTCCCATCCTCCCATCCCCGTCCTCTCCCCCTCGTTCCCTTTCCCTCCCCTGCCCTTTCCCTCCCCTGCCCTTTCCCTCCCCGTTCCCATCACACCCACCCCGTTCCGCCTCACTGCGTCACCGTCGCTATCCCCGCGTCCGCCCCTCCGTCGTGTACACCGCCGCACAACGCACCCGCGCCGAGTCGCGTGCACCCGGCGCTATACGGGATGCCGTTCACGCGCACTCGCGCCCGCGCTCGGCTGCGATCCATGCACGTACGGACGTTGGTACCGCGCGTTCGTCGTGCCTGTCGAGTCTCCGCGCCCACACATACATGCGGGCGCGAACCGTACACCGCCGCACAACACACCCGCGCCGAGTTGACTGCACCTGTACCAGGTGTCGCTTGCGCGCACTCGCACCCGCTCTCAGCGCGGACTCCGTGTGCGTGTGTGCAGTCGTCGCTGCCGTGCGGTCGTCGTGCGCGTCGAGTGGGCGCGCGGACGGAGGCCCCGCGCAAACTCGTCGTATCGATGCTGCACCTTCTCCCTCCTCCCCTTCTCCTACCCATACCCACACCCCATGCCGGCCGCCTGTTCGTAGTACGTACGTACATACTCCCTTTGAATACAATCTCTATTCAGAAACCAAATTACCTGTGCAGTTCCTCGTTAGCCAAGATTGCCACGTGGGACGGAATGGAATGGAGAACCTTCTGAGGCGTCGAGAATTTGGGTCTTGAGGGTTTGAAGCATTCGGGACGGCGCGAGAAGGGCAGGGCAGGACGGGGATTGAAAGGATTGGAATGAAGCTGCGAAAATTCGGTCAGCATGGATTCACGGGAAATAATACGAGGAATGAAGCGGGGTGTGAATCGGGATAGATATGTACGCACCGACTCGAATACCAGTGCACTTTTTTTATAGCTGTCATCCGCGCGCGCGCACCGGGCTGGTTTCGATGTATGTATTACTTGTTGGCTATGATGAAGGTTAAGATTCGGGCGGTTAGTATGGTACTGTCATTGGAATTCAAGCCGAGGAGCTGCACTCACCGCCAACTGGGATGATATTCAATGCAGTGAAACGTTGGTAATGGGCGGAATCGACGTCATGAATTCGGGGACATGTGTTGGGATAAAATTTAATTCAATCCGGGGACTTACAGTGAAGCGTTGGTAATGGGCGGAATCGACGTTGGGCTGGGGGTTTAATCTGGAACAACCCAGGTGAGCAAATGCGACGGGATGGATATTAAATGAAATGAAATGAATGCTTACCTCCAGCTGCAGCGGCTGAGGGATGGTAAGTAAGTAAAGGCAATGGAATGGAAGGAAAGAATGAACGAACTGGGGACGGGACTCGCTATGTAGTAATGCAAGCAAGCCATTGCAGCGTTCGAATAACAATAATTGAATCAAGTTCACGTCAATAATGAATGACCCGACCTGGAGGTGATGATGCACTGGAAGAACTGCACCTTCGGAAACTGGCCGCAATTCCGATTACGCGATCTGCGTAGCCTTGGTTGAAGCTTCCAAACGAGCCTAGTATGAATCATCAACTAGGCCAAAAGAAAAAAATTGAACCGTACTCATGACGTTGAACCGCATCGTGTCCGACCCAAAGCAACTAACTACATACCTCAGACTCGAACCTACTAACCAAGGAGCGATTAGTTGTGTCCCATGATCTAGTTGAAGCTTCCGACCGAGCCTATGAATCAATGAAGATTCTGCCAGGTCCCCCCAAAAAGATTGAACCGTACTGACGTTGAACCAACTTTGTTGTTGCACCGTGTCCGACGTCAAGTAACTAACTACCTCAGAGTTGAACTTACTACCCAAGAAACAATTAGACATGCCCTGGAACCGCAACGATGAGAAGAACGTATCTCCAGCCAAAGTACGATGGGAAACTCGAGAGGATCTAGAGATGCCCGAGATGCCCGAGGTCAAAGATCTACTCGAGGAATTGGTGGATGTAACGCTAGAATGGGGTGCCACGTATCTATTAACCGGCGGAAGGACAAGTCAAGGCTCCACGGAGGGGCAGTGGGTGACTGTGGGTATACAAGTGCCGTAGAATGAACTTTATCGAAGATTGGTTGAATATGTTGTGGATGCGACGGTCAAGCACACCTCGGGTCTTCAAGTCAACTGAGGCCAAGTATCTGGGGAGGAGGGTTAGATGCAAGGGCAGTGGTGTGCAAGTCGATTAAATGAACTTACTTGGTACGACGAACGGTTGAACGTCATGCAACGACTGAGCGAAAGCATATGATGTAGATATGGATCACATACCTATGAGCCATTGGCGTAAGGTTGGTGAGTTGATCTTGAACGACGTTGAAGGAACAATTGAACCTGAATATTTTCAACCAACGTCACTTCAAAGATCATCACCACAAAATATAATTCGGAGATACTTACCTGCCTTCAAACAGCATAGTTTCGCTACACCTGGGACCCAACGGCCACGACAGTAACCTCTTAACTGGCTTGAACGACGTTGAAATAGACCTGAGCCTGGATCACATAACGGTCAGCTGAATATTAATGGAATTGCTAGTAAAGTTGGACGCGGACATCATCCGACATACCTGGTTCCAAACGGCCATAATTTCGGTTTTTTGGGGCTCTAGCGGCCAGTATAACGGCCTCTTGAGGGCATTGAACGACGCGGACCAAGGGTTGAACTTGAAGCTTGAAGGCCTTGGAACAGGTCAGTGCAGTGCCAAAATTACTACGAAGTTTAATGCCGACATGTTGCCATGATTGAGGTTGAAAAAGTTACAACATTGAACCAACCTCAGTTGCATTGTTTCAGATCCAGAGTAAATACCTTAGAGTCGAGCCTATTGACCAAATAACAATTAAACGTGTCCTGGAACACCTCAACGGGATGTAACAATGGAATTGTATCACATGTACCTATTGGCGGTTGAACGAAGCTCACAGATGTCCATTGCGGTCACGTAGGTCACCGTCTTGTTTGAGTTGTATCCTCAGATCTAGTTGAATTAATCATAGACTTGTCTCTCTTGACAGACACTCTATCAATTCTAGCTCGTACCTCGCTTGATAGAGTCTGTTGGTTACCGCGTAACTTACCCGGTATCCTGCGTTATGAGGTAAGCATCACAAATGCTTGAACAAACAAAGCCTTGGCGAGACGCGTTTGGACGCGTTTTTCCTGCCTCGCATTGATTTGAGCAACCAAACCTGTTCAAGAGCGTTCGGGCTCCGATTAGAGCGACCCCACCATTTTTTCCTGCTTGAATGAGCTTTCCTGGGAAAGTTCATAAAAAATGCAACAGAAATAGGCAAAAGATATTCACTTTCAGATTGGCTGGGTTAGATGCCTGAAGGAAGCCACAAGAACTCTCCTGTATTACTTGTGGCCCGAATACAGTCTCAATATCGGCCTTCGACATGTTGTTTGCCTCCCAGCGCGTCCTAGGCGCGTTCCAGGAGTGTGCACGTGAGTGATGCTTATATAGTAATGCAGGATACCGGGTAAGTGGGCATGGTAACTAACAGACTAATTATAGACGGCAACCGTGAAGCATACTTCGAGTCAAACCGCAATAGGTTCGGTCTTCAAGTGAAGGTATGTTGGAGTTGAAGTCGAGAATCTATTGATGACTTGATGGAGATCAGTGGTGGGTTAATGGAAGTTGAATGAAAGTCGAATGAGAAACTTACGTTGGGTACACGGTCAGGTTGAAGTGGCGTTGAAGGCGGTTCGGGTCCACGTACTATAATAGACCAAAACAGTCGTTGTTGAGAGCCAACCGCGGAGCGTTGAGAAATTGAATCCCACCAACACCATATGTTATAGTCTGGGTCAATCAGTCAAGGTCCCTCAAATGAAATGAAACTGACCTGGGTCAACCCACATTGAATTTGATTTGAGTCCCCAGCGGTAGACCAGGGTAAGTATTGAGCCAAACCAACATTTGCTGCAACATGACGGCGCGTCGAATTCAACACAGAGTGTGAGGGGAAGAGTGCCCAGGAGCCTAGTTGATAACAAAGCCGGGGATCAGGATCCCCGGGCTCGAACTATATACTACAGGTGAAGTAAGCGACAATGACACCCGGGTGCCCAGCGGCCCAGTGAACAAACACAATGATGTCATGATGACGTCTTGGTGCAAAGGCAAAAGTACTCGAGCCACCCTGCATCATGCTGTGCAGAGTCCCCTTACACAGAGCAGGGGTTTAAATTAATTGTAATGAGGTTCTGTGAGGAGTGGAGAGTCAGTACTTGAGGAAGGGAGGAAACAAAAAGTTGAAGGATGTACCAAGAATTATATGGGAAGGGGAGTACATGGACAGTAAATGGTCAGTAGGTGTTGCGCATAGAAGGGACTGCATATCGCGTCGAGTTTGAAAGGCCCGATGAAGGCCAAACTAAAACGAAGGTCAGTAAGTAAACTGTGAAGTAAGATCGAGTTGAGCGACTAACAAACGCACTGTTAACAAACTGGAGTTTAGACCCGTTGAGACTCGTTACGGTTCGCGTCAACCTGGGTGGCAAGGTTGATTGTCAGCGTTCAAGGATCGTGAGGGTGAAATGTAGAGACGTACCTGGAGCCGTGGAACCGACCCAAACTCGCCACTCTAACCCCAGAAACCACCGAGTAAGCAAAAGAGTGAGAATTTTATCAGTACTGGATCTGAAAAGTGGTTAGTCAAAGTGATACTAAAGTGATACCGACCTGGTTCAACTTGAATCATGCTCGATTCAGTTTCGGGAGGCCTGAGAGAACACGGATGCCGCTGAGACGGCACAACACTAATTGTGTTGCAGTCAGGCTATTTTAAGCTTAATGAGCACTAGTTGGTGCTAGGGGACTCAGGCCATAGAATTTTATCAGTACTGGATCTGAAAAGTGGTTAGTCAAAGTGATACTAAAGTGATACCGACCTGGTTCAACTTGAATCATACTCAATTCAGTTTCGGCAGGCCTGAGAGAACACGGATGCCGCTGAGACGGCGCAACACTAATTGTGTCGCAGTCAGGCTATTTTAAGCTTAATGAGCACTAGTTGGTGCTAGGGGACTCAGGCCATAGACTAGCTTCTAGTGGCATTATTAATTAGTGCACTAGTACCCTGTTCAGTGATATGGAGAGCCAGAGTGAGCTCTGCCTGCTGGCTGTAGTATTCTGGACAGTGCTAGACACGGTTACAAGTGTTACACTGGACAGGTACACTATCAAGGAGATGTACCAAAGCCTAGACATTTAATGGGGATTATAATCCGACCAGGAGAACCAATGACTGCACAGACCACGTCGAATGAGACTTAACAGAGGGCTAACCAGCTCATCTAGATGGCAGAACTATGTGTCTAGACGACAGAACTATGCGTCTAGACGGCTGAACTATGCGTCTAGACGGCTCGTTATCGAACTAGCAACCACAACTGACATTAGAACTATTACCTTTGAGTGCCTTGGGCCTCAGGTATCATTCAGAGCAAGTCCGAGTCCTTGAATTCAAAGTAGAGACATGTTCAATGATACTAGCACTCAAGCAACTGTGCTAGTAAGGTCACAGAGGGATATATGGCTCAGAGAATGATCATTGAAGTCGTCTAGATGGACTAGCATGGTTGGGCTACAAAGCTTGGCCGTTTCACCGCAATTCTCAAATATAATGGTATGTCAAGTCTAACGCGGCGTAGGGGTAGATCAGTGTTCAAATGAATCACATTGAGGTTCTGTGGAGGGTCAGTAAGGATGGAGAATGGGAAAGAGGCTTGAAGGACGTACCAGGTGTTTTCTTGGAAGGGGAGTACATGGAAGTAAGTAAGGTAGGGCTCACACATAAGTAACCTACCCCACGTGATCAAGTGTGACTTCCTTTTTGGACATTATTTTCCTCCGATCACAATCCCACTTGAATTTCCTCGCATTCTTGCATATCAAGTCAATTTCAGCTACAAAAATTTCTTGATATAGGTCTTTAGTATCATAATCCAAGTTTCTGGCATGTATCATTGTGTGAGTGATTTGTTGAAAGAGATTGACTGCCGACGCTGCCGTCTCCCTTTCAGGAGCGTCCACACTCGATCAAAAATTACATGGACCTGGGACAAATATGTTTACATGTTCTGAAATAGATCTTGGTTTTTACTTTGTTAAAATTTTGGCAAGTGCTACTACAGTGAGCACATTTCGCCTCGAAGGCTGCCATCAGACCCGATTTAGCAGGTTCATAACGCGTGACAAGGATCACGTGGGGTGGGTTACTTATGTGTGAGCCCTACCTTAACAAGATCGAGGCGATGGGGCTCCAGGTTTGAAATCCACCAATAATGCACCAAAAGTAAAACTAGGCATGGTACAAAAGCAAAGAAAAAGGAAAACACATCAAATGTTGATGTGATCACATTGCCGAGCGGTGGAACAGTGCCCAAATTCGCCAGGTCCTGGAAGGTTTGCCCAGTTTTGGTGATGTACTGCTTAACAGTTTCTCAGTCTTCAGGGTGTCTGGATGATTCTCACCCAGAATCTGTTTCTGTTTCTCCAGCACAAGAATCCTGAGTTCTGTGGCCTTCTGGTGCTCACCCAGGTCTGAGTATGAGCTGGCCAGGTTACCCATTGCTTTCAGGGTCTTTGGATGATCCTCCCCCAGAACCTGTTTCCGTTTCTCCAGCGCAATAATCCTGAGTTCTTTGGCCTTCTGGTGCTCACCCAGGTATGAGTATGAGTTGGCCAGGTTACCCATTGCTTTCAGGGTCTTTGGATGATCCTCCCCCAGAACCTGTTTCCGTTTCTCCAGCGCAATAATCCTGAGTTCTTTGGCCTTCTGGTGCTCACCCAGGTCTGAGTATGAGTTGGCCAGGTCACCCATTGCACTCAGGGTGTCTGGATGATCCTCCCCCAGAAGCTGTCTCTGTTTCTCGAGCACAAGAACATTGAGTTCTTTGGCCTTCTGGTGCTCACCCAGGTATGAGTATGAGTTGGCCAGGTTACCCATTGCTTTCAGGGTCTTTGGATGATCCTCCCCCAGAACCTGTTTCCGTTTCTCCAGCACAAGAATCCTGAGTTCTTTGGCCTTCTGGTGGTCACCCAGGTCTGAGTATGAGTTGGCCAGGTTACCCATTGTACTCAGGGTCTTTGGATGATTCTCCCCCAGAAGCTGTTTCTGTTTCTCCAGCACAAGAATCCTGAGTTCTTTGGCCTTCTGGTGCTCACCCAGGTATGAGTATGAGTTGGCCAGGTTACCCATTGTACTCAGGGTGTCTGGATGATTCTCGCCCAAAACCTGTTTACGTTTCTCCAGCACAATAACATTGAGTTTTTTGGCCTTCTGGTGCTCACCCAGGTCTGAGTATGAGTTGGCCAGGTTACCCATTGTACGCAGGGTCTCTGGATGATTCCCGCCCAAAACCTGTTTCCGTTTCTCCAGCACAAGAATCCTGAGCTCTTTGGCCTTCTGGTGCCCACCCAGGTCTGAGTATGAGTTGGCCAGGTTACCCATTGCACTCAGGGTGTCTGGATGATCCTCCCCCAAAACCTGTTTCCGTTTCTCCAGCACAAGAATCCTGAGTTCTTTGGCCTTCTGGTGGTCACCCAGGTCACCCAGGTCTGAGTATGAGAGGGCCAGGTTACCCATGGTCTGCAGGGTGTCTGGATGATTCTCCCCCAGAAGCTGTCTCTGTTTCTCGAGCACAAGAACATTGAGTTCTTTGGCCTTCTGGTGCTCACCCAGGTATGAGTATGAGTTGGCCAGGTTACCCATTGTACTCAGGGTGTCTGGATGATTCTCGCCCAAAACCTGTTTACGTTTCTCCAGCACAATAACATTGAGTTTTTTGGCCTTCTGGTGCTCACCCAGGTCTGAGTATGAGTTGGCCAGGTTACCCATTGTACTCAGGGTGTCTGGATGATTCTCCCCCAGAAGTTGTCTCTGTTTCTCCAGCACAATAACATTGAGTTCTTTTGCCTTCTGGTGCTCACCCAGGTCTGAGTATGAGATGGCCAGGTTACCCATTGTACTCAGAGTCTTTGGATGATCCTCCCCCAGAAGCTGTTTCCGTTTCTCCAGCACAATAACCTTGAGTTCTTTGGCCCTCTGGTGCTCACCCAGGTCTGAGTAAACCTTGGCCAGGTTACCCATTGTACTCAGGGTGTCTGGATGATTCTCCCCCAGAAGTTGTCTCTGTTTCTCCAGCACAATAACCTCGAGTTCTTTGGCCTTCTGGTGCTCACCCAAGTATGAGTATGATATGGCCAGGTTACCCATGGTACTCAGGGTGTCTGGATGATTCTCGCCCAAAACCTGTTTACGTTTCTCCAGCACAATAACATTGAGTTCTTTGGCCTTCTGGTGCTCACCCAGGTATGAGCATGAGTTGGCCAGGTTACCCATGGTCTGCAGGGTCATTGGATGATTCTCCCCCAGAAGCTGTCTCTGTTTCTCCAACACTTCTTCCTGTAGCCTCGTTGCTTGTTGGTATCTTCCCCCTTCCCAAAATATTGTTGCATATTGAGCCCTGAAAACCAGAGCTATTTCTACATCCCTCTTTACAGCCAAATCGATATGTGGACACAATAGCAGACTCGCCAATTGTATATCCCACTGAGGCCGTTCTGAAAGAGCCATGCCAAGTATGGACCCCATGGTGGACATGTATCCTTCTGGATTTCGAACTGTCCCTTGACTCCAAGAATGTACCAATGGATGAATAGAAAAGACCTTCTTCTCTGCATCAAAGCTGATCAATGAATAGGATTGGACCTCATTGGTAGCATCCAAAAACTGCAAAGAGTCCCATTCACCATCTGGTGCCAGAAAATGTGAGAGGAATTCCAACGGCTCCTCTAGTTCTTCCTCAAATGGACCATCAGAAGAGAATTGGTACTCTGACGCATAGCGGAAAATTTCCTCTGAGATCCCATTATAATGGAGGAATGAACAATGCTGCAAGAACATGGCAGCTGGCAGTGTGAGTTGGTCAAAACTAATTTGCCATGTTGTGTATACTGTCCAGGCATATTGGTCATAAGACTGTGCAGGCTTTTCACTAAGCAGTCGTGCTTGGTGCTTCATATAAAGAGGCAGATAGCCATCCAGATCCCGAGATTTGGATATGAATGCACCAGCCTGAACAATTGCCAGAGGTAGATAGTGCAACGACTGAGAGAAGCATTAAAAATTAGATGAGTTGCTAGGGCTAATTGTCTGACCTTCACAATTTCTGCAGCAATTTGTTCAGTATGGCTTGTGGCCTCCTGCAAAGCACTCTTGAGTAACAATGCCACTGCATCTTCCTCTTCCATGTCCGAGACAAGGGAGGAGTTGGATCCGGCATAAACACGGAGTCCTGGATTTCGAGAGGTGATGATGATATTCCCGTGATTGCACTGAGGAATAAAATCTTTCAGATTAATGCTGGGATCATCTGCATTATCAAATAAAAGGAGCCATTCTTCAACTTTGCTGGTCAGCCATAGTAATCCATCTTGTGGAGAATCTCCAAAATCTTTTAGCACAGCTATATTCTTGAGACTTGCATCAATTGTTGCAATGGTGCTGGTGTCAATGAAAAAGATGTCTGAGAAGCTGACATACAACTAGATCAATGATTACTTTCCAGTTGGATGATTAAGCTCACCGAGATGATGACTCCTTTATGAATTTCAGAGCAATCTGTGTTTTTCCGGCACCTCCCAATCCATGTAGCACATAAGTATGTTGGATCCCAGTGTCAGAGAAAGACTGATGCATTTTGGTGAGGGTCTCCTGTCTGCCACAGAAGATTGTTGATGGAGGAGGACAATGACTAGCCATTTGAGATGCCCGGAGTTTCTGAAGCTGTGATGCCTGATCTGTAGCAACTGTGGCTTGCAGATTGTGCGCAATTAACTGTGATGTAGTGATATGCACAATCGGGCCCTGTCCAACCCCACCAGTGCCACCTTGCAGGTGTGCTGGACCCCCAGGACCACCTTGGCCACCTATGCAGGATAATGAATTCCGTTCATGACCCAAGAAAAGCAGTCCCGCACCAGCAATGTGGAGTGATCGAGAATCACCGTCTAGGGGAAACATAATGCCGTGTTGACCTTGGGAGGTAAGCATATCAACCACCAGAAACATTTTCACCAGAGAGAAACTGACTTGAGGTATCACTGCAGTAGTGGACGTGGACGTGGAGGACAAGGAGATGATACACAACGTGGGAGACACGAGGACAAAGTTCGGGCCGGGTGCCGATCTTGATTACAATCAATGCACCTGTTCGGATATTCTGGGCCTCCACCGCTTATTTACCTGTCTGGGATGTAAAATCCCACCCCAATTTAGATACCACTGCCGGTATCAAGTTTACATTTGTATATCATACCTTAGTCTCTTATAAACAGACGCTACAACAAAAAAACTCGTACCTCGCAATGTTGTAGTCTGTCAGTTACCCGCCGTCATTGATCGGAGATCGATCTTATTATATAATCAGTATTTTCGCGAACGCAGACCACATTGTAGGACGCGTATTTCAGTAAAATGCTATTTCCAAACTATTGCAGGGTGGAAGACCTGCACTTTCCCTCGTCAAAATTTCCCAAAGGATGAGACCTCCTTTTCTTGTGTCAAAGGGCTTACAAAGCAGTCTCTTAATTTGGCAGACCAGGGAGCGAAATCAAGAATTTTTGAGAAGGCTGAAGGATTCCTTGTGGATTCATGTCCAATCTGGCTTCCTAGAATTTGTGGCCAAGCTTGAGGAAGGATTCAAAAGGCCATGCCAAGAATTCAAACTCCGAAGATTATGTAACAAGGTCGATCTCCCATCATCAGGGGCGTGGTAAACTACAGACTAATCATACCTCCATCTAAATAGTAAATACAAAACTGAGGTAGACCAAGTCTACCACACGGCAGGTCATCAGGTGCATTGATGTACGTAGTTTTCTCCGCCGTTTTCAATAAATACAAGAAACCATCATGATACAGCATATGGATACAGAACTACTGTCATGTCATTGACTGACTTCCCGGCCCGGAATGAACACATCCATCACTGTTCCTGCTCCAGCTCCATCACATGGTCTTTCAATATCTCTTGCACACAGTGCATGGTCTCCTCTGCCTCTCAAGGGCTTGGGAAACAAGTGACCTGTGATGGTCAATATCTGGCATGCAGGGGCATATCACACGAATCATGTGACACAATAGATTATACTTAAACCCTGATGGGAATCAACCAACGACGGGATAAGTTAAAGGAGGGTATTCAGGTCTCAGTGTTGTGTTGAATGTAATTCACAAACAGGAACAAAGTGACGGTTTGTGCTCAGCTCACTGAGAATGTCCCGATCAATTGCATGTGCCTCTCTGTCAATTCTGCTGACATCGTGTTTGAATCAATTCTTGCATCTTTTACTGGCATCGGCTTTCGGGGTCCTGGAAATCGGCCTTGGATGAATGTAGTATAGATTTACATACCCTATTTTTCCCTGCCTGTTACTGACTGCAAGGTATACATCTACTACCAACGATGCATGCACACATTTGGACTTTCTTCCATGTGCTGCTCGCGAGGGTTTCAACTCAACCTAGGAATTTTTGAACTCTCGCACTCTTCAATCCCTCGGGTTAAATGTTTGAACAGCAAGCTTGTTCAAATCAACACTGAACTTGATACAGATGCAATAATCTTCAGCGGGTGATTCATGTGCTGTGTCGTTGCTGAGGGAGATCTTCGCGGGACCAGCAGGGTGCGGCTCTCCGTACACAATTGGGTTGCCCGGCGATAGGAAGTGGAGGAAATCGACGGAGATAGCACCGGAGGAATCACCCCACGCAACAATGCGTCTTGGATCTCCCCCAAATGCACCGATATTTGTGCGCGCACACCCACTCAAGCGCGGTGTGCTGGTCTGGCAGACCGAGATTGCGGTCTGCGAGCCCGGGAGTGTTGGGGAAGCCGAAGATGTTGACGTGGTAGTTGGCACTGACGACGATGTGTCCCTGTGTGCGCTGGACCCGGGATGTCGGGTTAAAATACAGCGAGTGAACACCCCCCTGAAGAAACACCCGGCCGAAGAACCAGACCAAGACGGGGAGTTTTGTGCCTTCCATCGACGCGGGGGTCCAGACGTTCAGCGTGAGGCAGTCCTCGCTAAACTCTTCAACGGGAAAGAATTCGGTTCGGTTCCCGCCTTTGGCGGAAAAGACGTCGGGGGTGAGCTGTGTGCTCAGCGGAATCTGTGGACAGGCGGGGCCGAATGATGTTGTATTGATGGAGACGGAGGAATTGTTGAAACCCATGGGAGGGAGCCATCTTCGTGCTCCGGTTGGAGGAAGTGCGAAAGGCACGCCGAGGAACTGTCGTACGGCAGGCGAGGAGGGGTCGATAAATCCGTGTAGGGTGCCACTTTTTGTGGTGATTTCGCGACCTGCGCCGATTGGGGTTGCCCTGCTGGAGTGCATGGCGAGCGCCAATACTATGCTCAAGCGGTTGGAGATCCACATTTGCCTGGATGGGAGTGTTGCAAAGGAGAAATGGTGTGTTCGAGAAATGTGGGTAATAAAATGTTAGCGTAAGATTTAAGTAGTCGGTACCACCGTACCACTTTCAACACTCCATGGGTTCGGCGGTAAATGCTGTATTTTCGGCCCAAATCACTTCAATTTTGAATAGCCACAAACTCGCTTATATGCTAAGCATAAGGACACCGAGTCTCGCTTGATCTGTATTGCTTCGTTATGAGGCAAGTAGGAGGTATGCGAGCGAGTGGACAGCCGGGGTATGACATTTTACCTGCTCCAGGCGCAAGGGTAGCCATTGAAGCAAGTCTCGCGTCTTGGGTTGCATTTCCTGCCGTCGATGGCAGTTACCTCGCACCGATGGGAACGGCACGCCGGCGGGGGTGACTCACCGAGAGTCAGGAAGGTGGGGCTCATGAAGCCAAGTCAAGGTAGGCTATTGTGTTGGCAGTCTACGTAAAAGATATTACTGTAAGTCATCCCAACTTCAATAGGGATACTTACTTGAAGCTTGTATTCTTGTGCGACGAAGAGCAGCGCCGAGCGATAGTCGCCCTCTCTGAAAATAAAACAATCAGTTCAACTTCGTGGTTATCGAGACTCGCACAATTGGACGAGTTGGGTGAGCGACCCGCGCCGTGGTATTCGGGGTCAAATGTGGGTGCGCGTCGTAGTTGGCAAGAGCAAGCGACGAGGCGATGAACTTGGATGAAACTTGGATGAAGTTGGAGTATTCTATTTTGGGGCCGCTCTCGGGCCGGGATTCCGTTCTTTCTCTCGTCCACCACGGCCACAAAAGAAAAACATCGAGGGTACGCCAGTCTCGCGCATTCTACCCCAAAACTAACGCGTGTATACAGAGCCCTGTCGCCCTTGAGCACCCTTGAAGCAGACCCACAACGCTCCTTGACGACCGCACCATCGCCCGATGCCGTCACCAAACTCGCGAGAGGTGCGTACACTGCGCCGTCTTGCCTTGCTCACGTCTCGTTGCTCTAATGCCTACTCTAGTCCTACCCCCAGTCAATTCATCAGCTTCCTTTCCTCGCGCCTTCACTCGACTCCGTCGCGCGCAGGCCCCGCTTCTTCTCCCCGTCTCGCCCGCTTACCGCCCCACCGCCCGCGGCTCCCTCCGCGTCGAGTCCCATGCACGAATACCGTCGATACCGCCTCCTGTAAATCGCGCGCTGCCGTCCCCTGCACTATCATCCGCTAGACTGAAAAGGGGGCATCGTGGGCGCTGAGTCGACGGACATACAAGGTGCGCACACTTGCACCCCCTTCCTTTAACTTACTCACTCCTTTCTCCACGTTGCGCGCGCCCTCTGTGCGCCGTGTGCGCAGATAATCGTCAGCGGCGCTCGGTTCGAAGGAAGATATGAAGAATGGACGTACCTTCGCCCTGCATCCTCTCCCCTCGTCCCTTTCCCCACTCGCTGTACCTCAACGTCGCATGCTGGCGCTCCCGCTGTCGAGTTCACGCGGCTGCAGCGCCTGGTGGGGTGTGGTGCGTGTGTGCGGGGACACAGTGCACCTCGAGTCCCGCTCACCGCAGCTTCCTCCCCGGCCCATCCCATCTCCCCATCCCCATCCTCTCCCCTCGTTCCCCCGCCCCTTTTCCTCCCCGTTCACGTCGCCCACCCCCTCGCTTGTCTCCCTGCATTGGCGTCGCCGTTCCCATCGCACCTGCCCTCGTCCCATCTCCCTCCGTCCCCACCCTCTTTTCCGCCCTCGTGTACACCGCCGCACAACGCGCGCGCGCCGAGTCGCGTGCACACGGCATTGTACCGGGTGCCGGCTGCGCGCACTCGCACCCGCCCTCGGCGCGAACTCCGTATGCGTGCGGAGGCCGCTGCCGCGCGTTCGCCGTGCGCGTCGAGCCCTTTCAAGGAAAACGGACACACCTTCGTACTTATGTCGCGTCATCCTCTTCCCATCCTCCTCCCCACTCCATCGTCCCTTCCCACACTCCCTGTACCCTAACGTCGTGTGTTGGCGCTCCCGCCGTCGAGTCTACACCCGTACCCGCGCCCCGCTGTCTCACCGCTGCGGCGCGCCTAGTGGAGGCACTGTTGCCGCCGTGTGCTTCCAGCCCCGCACAGCGGACTTGCGCTTACCGCAGCTTCGTGCCCATCCCATCCCCATCCCATCCTCTCCCCATCCCATCCTCTCCCCCCTCATTCCCCCGCCTTGCCCTCCCCATTCCCATCGCACCTGCCCTCGTCGCATCTCCCTCCGTCGCTGCCCTGTTTCCCGCCCTCGTTCCCGCTTCCCCCTTCACGTACCACCGCCGCAGAACGCACAACGCACCCGCGCCGAGTCGCGTGCACTTGGACTATGCGCGCACTCGCGCCCGCGGTCAGCGCGAACGCCGTGTGCGTGCGGACGTCGCTGCCGCGCGTTCGTCGTGCGCGTCGAGTCCCCGCGCGCGCCGCACATACATGCGCGTGCGCGGACCGAGTTTGCGCGGGGCGCGCAAACTCGCCGTATCGACGCCCCACTTCTCCAGCTTCTCTCCTCCCCTCCCTTCCTCCCCTCCCTTCCGCCCCATCCCCTCCTCTGTATCCGTACCCACACCCCGCGCCGCCTATTCGTAGTACATTCATATCCTTGAATACAATTTACATTCACAACGAGATTGCCTGCGGGACTTCAATTCTTGGTAGCCAAGATTGCGTGGATCGAATTGAATGCAGAACCTTCCAAGCTTCGATCTTAAGGTCTTGGAGGATTTGGAAGGCGCGAAGGATTCGGGAGGGCGTCGGCGCGAGAAGGGCAGGGATTGAAGGGGATTGGAATTGGATCAAGCTGCGATAATTCGGTCAGCATGGATTCACGGGAAATAATATAAGGAATGAAGCAAGGTACGTGGCGCGGTGAATCTATCCATGGCCAATTCGAATGCACGTTGGCTTTCATCCGCGGTCGTCGGTCTGATTTCGATGTATGTATGTATTAGTACTGGGTGACTTCCCGTAAGGATTATTAATTTGGGTCGAGTTTTCCGGCGGTGCCAGTGATGTCGGCTGGCCTCAGAACGAGAAATTATATTCGCGCATGATTCCCGTAACGGGCCGCATTTCCTGTTGTAGTTATTTACAATAAACGCGGTACACAAACAACGTCTAAACAACGCGTCTCTTCTTACGTTTATCCCTCGCTTGCCTGGATGGACATCGACGCGTATTTTCTTTACCAAATGGCCCGGGACCTTGAGGAGGAGGAAGAAGAAGAAGATGCTCGGGAGCAGGCTGCCGCTGCAGCGGCTTGCATCTTGCTGGGAGCAGAAGAAGCGCGGCAGATGCGTGCGGAGCGCAGACAGAAGACACGCCTCTACCTTTGTCGCCCCCAGCTACTTCGGAACCCCCGCTTCGACACCCCTTGGCAGGTTCTCTACGCCAGTGCCAACGACCGGGCCTTTATCACCACAATGGGGTTCGATGTGGTGACTTTTGCCTCCATAGTTGACGGCGGTTTTGGCGCGACATGGGCCGCGACTCCTATTCCCCGCAACGACGTAGCATCTGCTGGGAAACCACGGCTCGGCGCACGATCACTGGATGCCGCCGGGGCCCTGGGGCTTGTCTTGCACTACCTCAATTCCACCATGCGCGAGATTAGCTTGCAGCAAATCTTTGCGCTCATCCCGACAACAGTCTCCCGCTACATCACTTGGGGGCTTCGAATCCTCCTCGCCGTGCTACGTAAGATGCCGGACGCCAAAATCAAATGGCCTGAATCCACAGAGGAATTCCAGGGACTGAACGACTTGATTGTCGAGTGTCATCCCCGCTTGACAGGTGCATTCACCAGTATCGATGGGCTGAATCTGGCTACTCAGACAGCTGATGATGAGGAGATGGAGAACGCAACGTACAACGGGTGGCTTTGCGAGCATTTCATTAGCTCCGTCTTTGCTTTCTCCCCGCGCGGTACGTCAATTGTCCTATTCTTCTTCATGCATAAATGTCTCAAGCTTGATGCAGGGATCATAATCGCAGCCAAGCTTAACGCGCCTGGCAGCTGGCACGATTCTCGTGTCGCCCAGCCCATTTACGAGAAGCTTCGCAGTCGAACGCCGGAAGGATTCTACCTCGTCGCCGACACCGCATTCCCGCGTGGTTCTACTCAAATCAACGGAAAAATACGCGCACCGATTAAGACCGGACAGCGCATTCAAGGGACCACGGCGCAGATTGAAGAGAAGCTCGCGTTCGATCATGAGTTGCTATCGTACCGCCAAACAGCCGAATGGGGGATGCGCACAATCCAAGGGTCCTTTGGCCGTTTGCGACTCCCACTCAACATCAGCAACCAGGATGAGCGGGGTGATTTGTTGGAGGTTTGTACGCGGTTGCACAACCTGCGCGCGCAGCGTGTTGGCCACAATCAGATCCGCAGCGTTTACATGCCCATCTGGCGGCAGAACACGGAGGACGAGGAGGTTTGGACCAACTTTGAGAACATGTTGTTCTCGGAGCAGCGTCGCGTCGATCGTGTTTCGCGCTTCCATAACTTTGCACAATATGAATAGGTTCATAGAGAATAAATAGGATTTGCAAATGTAACGACAGTGGGTAATAAGTAAGGAATGAAGTATAATGAATGTACTACTTATTAGCAGACTCTTTTGGCGCGGGGCTGATTATGTAGGTAAGGGACTCACCCCGGTGCGGGGTCACCACGAGCTCGACGGCGTTCCCGCTGACCAAAGGGGTGGGACGTTCGGGGCTCGCGAGCACCTGGTTGCGAAGGCGCGAAGGGCCGGGGGTGGGGGTGCGACGGCGACTGACGGCGCGGGAGTCCCGGGAGCGTGACCGGGATTTACGAGGCACAGGGAATGGGTGGAAGGGGGACGGCTCGAAGGGGTTCTCATTCTCGTTGTAGTCGTCCGAGTCTGAAAGCCAGTAAGTCATGGCGCCACCATCAGCATAGATGTGCTCACAGCGAACTGGCTCTCTCCTGGGACGAGGAGGGGCAGAGGGACGGCGGGTACGACCGCGCTGCGGCTCGCTACGCTGCGAGAATTGGTCCCCGCGCTGCGCGAACTCGGCCATGATGTCGGCCCTCACGGTGACGCGGTCGAGTTGGCGCTCGACATCGTGGGGACGGCCCTGGAGGACGGTGTTTTGGGCGCGAAGGCTTTCCGAGAGGGCCTGGGCGTCGCGGACTTGTTGGGTGAGGGTAAGTATCTGTGTGTTCTCAGAGCTGCGGTGGGCGCGGGCATCGTCGCGGGACCTCTGCGCTTCCGGGTCAAACGCAGCGGAGAGCTTCGCCGCGAGGTCCCCGCCGCTCGCACGAGACTTGCGTTTGAGCAGCGGAGAGGGTGCACGGCGGGCAACCGCGGTGACCTCGACGTCAGACGAGTCGTCGTCGGACTGCGACTGGGCGTCGCTGAGCTCGCGGGTGCCGACGCGTTCGTTGATGAGCGCCTCGAGCTCATGTGCGCGCTTCACCTCCGGCGGACACTCTGCGTCGCCCGTCGGTTTCTTGAGCCTCAAGTACTGCGCAAGTGGTTAGTTTTGTGCGCGATTGAGAGACTCGAAACTGGCCACGCACCCCTTTGAACTTGTTCTCGATGGCCTTGGGCGGACGCACCGCATAACCGTTGGCCTTCGCCCACTTGTTCTGCTTGTGTTCAACCTTCTTCCACCCCTTCTGACCAATGGGCTTCACATCCCCGACGACCTTGAACATATGGTTCAGCTCCGTCTTGCCGTAGCTCGTGGAGCCGGCAGGTCGACCGCCCTTGCCACGCTTGGACGGGGGCTCGTCTGAGTCCGAGTCCGAGGACACGCGATGAACGCGCGAACGCTTCTTGGGGACGCTGTCGGCGCGCTCCTTGCTCTTGCCGTTGCGGCGACTCCCAGCGATTTTGTCGGCACGCTTGAGGCCCTTGGCGTCGGCAATGGTTCCGGGGTGGGTGAGGTCGAGGTAAGGTCCGCGCGGGAGCGGTGTTTGCAGAGCAGGGTCGATGGGAATGGGGTGCTGCTGGGAGGGCCCGTCCTGGACAGGACGCAGAGAGAACTGGAGAAACAATATTAGTACTTCAAACATAGAGCAAATAGCAGAGAACTAACGTTGAATGCTTGCTCAATAGGCTGACTCGGAGCATCGCGCGCCCTGGCGTCCTGGAAGGTAATGTTAGTATGCCGCAATGCGCAAACTCAAGCAATACTACACACCAAGGTGGCTTGCGAGACCTGAGAGACCTGAGGGTCATAGACTGTCTGCTGCTGCATGCACTGGGTTTGGTTAGGTGTCAAGTATATATAATGCTGTGGGAACATACCGGGGGGCCATAGGGAACGAAATTTCCATCGCGGTCGCGCACATATGCCTTGCCCTGGGCGTCGTAGTGAATCTCCGGGGCCCCGGAGTAAAGGGGAGCAAGAGGCTGGCGCGGAGGATCAGACATTTTTGGTTTTTGGTGGATGTGGAAGTGCGTACCATGGAAGACTCCTGGCGTGGTTTTAAACCTTTCGCATACCGACAGCGGATGCGAATGAAGAGCTGTTGGGTCGCGATAGGGCCTGTACACGAGAATTGCACCAGGCAGCATGCTGGAAATATGATGAGCACCTGAATTGGCTCCAAGAGTTTGTGTTCGCCGACGCACCGCGGCGCGGGCAGTCCCAAAGAGAACATCCAAGACAATAGTAATAGATGATCGACCCCCAAAGAGGACGGTGAAACCTACCAGCGTGGAGCACGACACGATGTGACTGTAAATCCCGCGCAAACTAGGTGCGAATCCGCTCCATCCTGCACGAATCCTCCTCGTGGGCTTGACTTTAGACCCTTGCAGAAAGGCTTGGAGAGATATGGGACGGGCGGCCGGGGTTTTGAGGACGCGAGTGAAGAGCGAAGACGTGCAAGAGAGAAAGAAGGATGAGTGAAGACGTGGCAGAGAGAAAGAAGGACGAGTGCCGGGGCCACAGCCACGACGGCCATCATTGTACCTTCCTAATCCGTCTTATTCGTCGAAACTTAAGTTTAGAACGGGGGTACCTACCCCCCTTCTAAATCTCGCATTGATTGCTGTTTAGAACAGGGTCTACGCGAGATCTGAGGACGATGGGGTCCCGATGGCTCGTCGGCATCTCGGCGGAAACCCTTCAGAAACTCGATTCGAATTAAAAACCCTTACGGGAAGTCACCCACTTGTTGGCTATAATAAAGATTTGGGTTGTGAGACGGTATGAATTCGAGAGCGGCACTTACTGGGATGAGATTAAGTCCGGGGATCGTTGGCAAAGGGGCGGAGTCGACGTTGGGGTGTGTGTTCAGTGTGGATTCACGACCAAGGTGAAGAAGTACTGTACTATTACGACCAAAGGTTCAGGTGACGGGTGATGGGGGGTCATAAACTGAACCAATTCGGCATGGGTGACGGTGACATGGCGATTTTTGGCCTGAAATAGGGGTGAAAACTGTCAAAAAATCTCGGCCGGCACCTGCTGGAGGCTGCCGTCCGTCCATTTATGGGAATTTCCGGTGATTGCCGATCAATGAACCTTGATCCCAGTGAACCTTTGAGGTGACGGGTGACATGGTGTGAACCTTTGGTCGTAATAGTACAGTAATGCGACGGGATTGGATTTGAAGTGAAATGAACTTAGGCTTACCTCGAGTTACAGCGGTTAGGCGATGGATGCTAAGCAAGGAAAGGCAACGGAAGGGAATCAAATGAACGAAGTGGGGGACGGGACTCACTATGTAATATGCAAGCAAGCCATTGCAGCGTTCGAATAACAATAATTGAATCAAGTTCACGTCAATAATGAATGACCCGACCTGGAGGTGATGATGCACTGGAAGAACTGCGCCTTGGGAAACTGACCGCAATTCCGAGGACAGGATCTGCGTAGCCTTGGTTGAAGCTTCCAAACGAGCCTAGTATGAATCAATCAACTAGGCCAAAAGAAAAAAAATTGAACCGTACTCATGACGTTGAACCGCATCGTGTCCGACCCAAAGCAACTAACTACATACCTCAGACTCGAACTTACTAACCAAGGAGCAGTTAGGCGTATCCCATGATCTAGTTGAAGCTTCAGACCGAGCCTATGAATCAATAAAGATTCAGCCAGGTCCCCCAAAAAAATTGAACCGTACTGACGTTGAACCAACTTTGTTGCACCGCGTCCGACGCCAAGTAACTAACTACCTCAGATTTGAACTTACTACCCAAGAGACAATTAGACATGCCCTGGAACCGCAACGATGAGAGGAACGTACCTCTAGCGGAAGTACGATGGGAAACTCGAGAGTATCTAGAGATGCCCGAGATGCCCGAGGTCAAAAATCTACTCGACGAATGTAACGCTAGAATGGGATACCACCTACCTGGTAGCCGTCGAAAGGACGATACAAGGCTCCGTGGAGGTGCGGTGGGTGGCTGTGGATGTATCAGCGGATCTGAATCGAAGATTAGTCGAGTGTATTATAAGTAGATGGAACGGTCAGGCACACCTCCGAGTCGGGTTTTCAAGCCAAGTGAGATTTATTGAGGAGAGGTCAAATATCTAGGGAGGAGGGATAGATGCAAGGTGAGTGGTGTGGATATATATAAGTAGACTTACATAAATGAACTTCGTTGAGTATGTTATGGATGCGACGGTCAAGTACACCTAGGGTTGGGTCTTCAAGAAGTGAGATTGATTGAGGAGAGGTCGATTATCTAGGGGGGAGGAGGGATAGATGAAGGGTGAGCGGTATGTAAGTCACCGGAAGTGTTCAATAAAAGGAACTTACCTGGTACGACGGAAGGTTGAACATAATAACGTGAGTACTCGAGTCGAAGTACTGTAGTACAAGTCAACAACTGAACGCATATGCGTCACGAATTATATTATACATACCTGCAGGCCATTGTCACAAGGTTTGAGTTAACCTTGAACGGCGTTGAATGATGAGTTGAGCCTCAATGTCTTCAACCACTAGCAATGTTAGTTCAAAGATCTTCACAACAAAATATAATTCAGACATACTTACCTGCATTTAAACGGCCACAGTTTTGCCACACCTGGGTCCTATTGGACCACTCTGTTATTGCACCCACCAATAGGCCTAGGTGAGAGCTTTCTAACAGGCCCAGTACCAAGGCAATCGGCCAACGGATGCCGCACCAGGGCCCATTTACGAGCTGGCCGGTACACTAGCAGCAAAAAATCAATGTGCTCCGATGTACCTCCCACCTTACACACAGAAAGCCCTGGGCGAGGGCTTTCCGATAAGCCTTTTGGCAGCCAAAACAGTGCCCAGATGCTTGAGATACACCCCTTTTGATGTTCTGATTTAAGGTGTTTCTGGGATCCTGGCTATGGGTGGTACCACAGGCTCAAAATTTTCACCCGCCTGCGGTGGGCCCTTGGAAGGTACCATGTCCTGCCATTTGGCCCTGGGCAGTGGTACCTCCCATATATCATGGTATGCCCATGCCCACAGATCCCCCCTTGGATCTTTTATTCCATGGTAGCCTGAAGTGCATGACCGTGACTTTCGGTTAGAGGTTATTTTTTCCTTCTTATTTATCGAGGTTTTAAATATGTTTAAAAAGGTGAAACATGACAGAAAGAGAAAGATGAAACAGAAATCTAGGTCTCCGGGGTCCCCTCCCTCCTCCTCCCCAGTCCCGTTTCCCCGTCCCCTAGGTCCCCCTCCCGAGTCCCTTTTCAGTCTCTTTTCTCTTTTGCTGCCCCTACTGACAATTCTTATTTTTTTTAAAAAATTTAAATTTAAATTTAAAAAGGGACCCCTAAGGGCAAACAAAATGGGAGTGGGTAGAGGGGGGAGTTATTTTTCTTAATTTTTTCTTTAATTTTTGTTTTGAACCCCACTAACAATGATTTTTTTTAAAAAAAATTGGGAGACGGAATCCTGAGAGGGAAATGAGAGTGGGTAAGGTGGGGGGGGAGTTATTCTTCTTGATTCAACATATACATATATTTTGAACAAGGGGCTCCCCCCTTTCCCAGTCTCTTTCTGCTATCGGTAGCCCCTCCCCCCTCCCCCCTCACCCATATTTAGTCTCTTTTTGCTTTCCACCGACACCTGGTGTGTTTCGCCTCTACAAGTGCACCTGTCCCCCCTCCCGAGTCTCCTTCCTCACCCATACCTCCCTTGTCCCCCCTTACAGTCCCCCCCGACACCTGGTGTGTTTTGCCTCTCAGAGTGCACTTGTCCCTCCTCCTCCTAGGTCCCTCTCCCTGTCGATAGCTCATGTCTGTCCCTTCACGTCCCCATCAAGTGCACCTGTCCCCCTCCTATGGCGGTCAGAGTGCCCCTTTAGTAAAATAGGGGTAAACATTGTGTTTTCGGGCAAATTTTGACGTACCAAAACATGAAATTCCGCTAGATAAAAACAAACTTCTTACCTGCTCACCCTCAGTTCCTTTTTTGGGCAGAAGTGAAACATCTTGCACACCCAAAACTCTTGTTTTTAGTTCACTGAACAAAGACTTTCGGTCCACAGTGAAATTTTGAGGTTGAAGTAAAAAGTTTAGACCCAAGAAAAAACAAACAGTCTAGAGAAAGAAAAAACAGTCCAAAGTCAAAAAAAAAAAAACATAGTCTTTTTTTTCACCAACCCACAAAAGTTTTCCGACTCAACCACAAACTTTCGGCGATAGGTGGCTGTGCTAACCCTAGTCTGATGGCTTGATCCGGTGATCGCTGCAATAAAGAATCGTGTTCAGAAGGTGTCCCGCCCCTCTGTTTCTTCTCGATTTCTGCAAGCAGGTATTTTACATCCGCCCAATGTGCCTCCAAATGCTGGGGACGATCGGTGCATCAGATTTTATTTGAATAGCCCAGTTGCGCAGTAGTTGGGTGGGCTCCCGACACCGGGAGTCCTCGCTCACTCAATTCTGCTCCGTTTTCCCCAGACCTTTTTGATACTATGGAGGTACACGCACCTCGGATGAATTTGCGGGCAATCCGGAAGCGATCCGTAAAGAACTGAGATGAAGCGAGGTGTGTTTCAATAAGTAGTTTCAGCGATGTCACCGGATCAAGGCATCAAACTAGGGGTTAGCACCGCCACCTACCTCCGAGAGTTTGTGGTTGAGTTGGAAAACTTTTGTGGGTTGGTGAAAAAAAGACCATGTTTCTTTTTTTTTTGACTTCAGAGTGTTTTTTTTTTTCTCTGGACTTTTTTTCTCTTCTTTGGTCTAACCTTTTTTTACTTCAACCTCAAAATTTCCACCGTGGACCGAAAGTCTTTGTTCAGTGAACCATAAACCAAAGTTTTAGCTGTGCAAGATGTTTCACTTTTGACAAAAAAGCAACTGAGGTTGAACAGGTGAGAAGTTTGTTTTTATCTAGCGGAAATCCATCTTTTGGTACGTCAAAATTTGCTCAAAAAGACAATGTTTACCCCTATTTTATTAAAGGGGCACTCCGACCGCCATACCCTCCTGGGTCCTCCCCCCGTCGATAGCTCATGTCTGTCCCTTCACGTCCCCTTCCCACCGTCACCTACACCTTCCCCCCCCCTCCCCCCTCCCTTCACGAAAACGGCCTCAAGAAGAAGGACATTGTCCCTCATCCCTCTCCAAAATCTCGGTGGTGTCCCTAGGGGGCAAACAGTCCCTCGTAGGCTTGTTAGCCTGTTTTCGTCCCCATGAGAACAGGCTAATTTGCCTTGTTATTTGGGCAGGACAGGTGGTTACACAAACGAACAAAATAGTGGTTATATTACTTGGTTTAGAGCACCTCTGACGTTCAGAATGCTGTATAATTGAGCCTGTATCTGAACACAATTTCTGGGGGACATAATCAGGGTATTTACCATCAAGCACTGCACTAACTCCTAAGGTATCCCCCATCCACCCTCGACGAACGTCACGTGTATTTCCTATTCCAGCGAAAACCTCTCTACAGCAATATGCAGCCTGAATTGGGTCAAACCCTTCGTCAAAGTTGAAGATAATTTGCATAAATGTTTTATGGGTATGAATCTTGTAGCATAATGCCCACGAGGAATATCTAGTTACAAGATTGATCCATCATCTGATTTCCCATCAATAGTGATGGCCCGACGAGGCGTGCTGAAACTTTTGTAACTACATTGCATAAGAGGATCTGGCTGGACCAAGTTTTTTTCTACAGATGGAATGGATGAATTCAAAGATATTTGACGAAGGGATTTCCCATATCCTTCCTTGTTCCTTCAATATTAATTATTTTTTCGCCGTACGCCCAATAAGGAAATACACGTGACGTTCGTCGAGGGTGGACGGCGGATACCTTACCAGGTACTTGAATAACCCATCCCTGGAGTTAGAAAGTCTTGAGGATACAGTAGGATAGTAACTAATGATGTGCTACACCATAATAAAATAAAGTAATTGTCCGCCACAGTGTAGATCAGGTTGTATTGAGGCATTCTTTGCGAACTTTCAAATTCGGAAGACCAGTGGAACCGACAGCAGTAAGAATCGAGAATCCAATCTCCTGATACCCCATATCCATTATACTAAATTTGGGCAAGATTGGAGGGTATCAAAATTTAAACTCAAAACCACCTTTTGATGCGTTTGGGGGAGGTAGGGGTGCTTGTGGGGATTCAATTGACTACAGAAGACAAGGAGCATGAGGTAAGGGTTTTCCTATGAGAAAGTTGAGAGGACACAAAATATGCTGAACGGTGGCGCAATATTCACAGGTAGATAGGCCAAAAAAAAAAAGATTCCAAACCAACAGTGAACCATGTTCACTAAATACACCACTAAGGCATGTACAGTAGGAAGAATAATACCTAGTCCGGATGTGAGCAGATATGGAAGCAGTATCAAAGCAGCCAGAGACAATGATTGAGGATGTAAGTTTGAGATCAAGGAGGCATTGGGCAAGGGCTTGTCGATTGGAAGAAGAGCTTGATCGGGTGCATCAGGAAAAATGTTTTTAGTATGTTGCTGTGGGTTAAATTATATGGTGCTGATAGCCCTTGTAGGCTTGTAGCTCCTCTCTCTTGCTCTGTTGCCCTTCGTAGCTCTCGTAGCTCCTGTAACCACGGGCCGATGATCCGTTGAAAGGTCTTCACTATGTGCACGGATGGAAAATGCTAGAAATGAGATAGACGGAGTATATCCAACTAAACCAAAACTAAACACTAAACACTACCACTCTCTGCACTGGGTGATGAACGGGTTTGTTTGGGGGTGAAAGCCAAGTATTAGGCTTGTATAGACCAAATGAGTCGAGTTCTTTCAATGCGCTATGGCTTTGGCTCTACTTCTGATCGAAGGAGCAGGACAGTCTGTTTGGCAAGTCTGATTCAACACAAGTTGGGGTTTTTGCTCGAAAGCGGGTTTTATTGCAAGTAACGGTGGTTTAGACTGGCGTAGGGTTTTTGTCAATGTTCTGGGGTAACAGGTCACACACACACAGGAACGTTCAGTTCAAGTTGCGGAATAGTTCGGTCAAATAGTTCAAGTCCGTGCGAGTCAGGTTCAAGTCCGTGCGAGTCAGGTTCAAGTCCGTGCGAGTCCAAGTCCATGCGAGTCAGGTTCAAGTCCGTGCGAGTCCAAGTCCGTGCGAGCCAATCAAGTCCGTGCGAGTCCAATTCCTTTCAACAAGTCCGTGCAAGTCCAAGTCCGTGCAAGTCAATCAAGTCCGTGCAAGTCCAATTCTGTTCAGGTTCAAATCCAATCCAATCTGATCATTCAAGTTTTGTGTGAAATACAAGTGCGCGTAGCGACTAGCAGTCCAAGAGCACAACTAACTAGAACCAATGGCTTGTAAGGCCAACGTCCCGGGGAGTCTGCTCGAACACGACTATCCAGTACCAATGGCTTGTCAGGCCACTGTCCCGGGGAGTCTGCTCCTCTCTCTACTCTACTCTACTGTCCTTTTATACATGATTCAGAAATATGTGACTAATAAATATTTGATGTTCATTCGGTAGACTATCCGGTATCAGCGTTTCAGATATTTCGGTTCTTCTTCCGATTGGCTGGCTTCCGTGGTCCAGATGGAGGTTGGTCCGTTTTTGGTGAGTGGGGTGTTTGGTTCTTCCTGACCATGTCTTCTTCATCCTGCCGCTTCCAGCTCTCTCTGGAACGCATTCGTAGACTTGGCTCAGTCAACTGGACGGCCGTCTAGTTCGTAGGTGTTTTGGTATAGTCCATGCCAGTAGTGGTACCGGACTTGGTTCAACTTCGCTTCGGATCACTTTCGCCTCTCGGCAATCACAGATCACTTTAATCCCAGAATAATTCGGTAGACTATCCGAGGTGGTCTCCCGTTTGCGCCAAACAGCCCGTTCCGTTGGCTTTCCGAACTGGTACCGAAATAGATCATCGGCTGGCTACCCGAGATAGACCGGTTGGCTATCCGAGATAAGTCCAGGCACCAAGTGCATTTCTTGGTCTGTCAAGTTTCGAAGTCATGTGCTCAGTCGTGTCGCGTCCTTGGTTCAAACTCCTCCAAACAGATGGCTTCGTGCCAACTGGTTTAGGATCATTACTACTCCGTCCCGTATAGTTGGTGAATTTAACTCCTCCTCATAGTAAGTGGTCTGGCTGGCACTTTGGCCTTTCCGAATCTTGTTACATATCCGTCTAGTTCGTGCACTTGATTTTCGGAGACACATCTAGTAGTGGTACTTCCTGTCCATAGAACCGGTTGCACTTAATAGGGTCATCCTAGCCATCTGGACCATTTAGTCAGACTTGTGTGAGGCCACAATCCGCTCTGGTTGACTTATAGCTTCGGTCTAGTTCACTGTTAGAAATGAAAAGATTTCGTCTTTTCACGTGTAGCAGTTTCCCGGCTTATCATCTCCCCATCACTTTAATTTTGACCGTCCCCGGTCAACTATACGGTCCTCGTAGTCTCGTTTTATGATACTGCTGTCAATTCTTTGGTTTGAAGTGAATCAGATTGGTGGTCTGATTCACTTATCCTCACAAAATCTGCTAAGTCCTGTTTCAATTGATCCTCCAGTTGCTTCCATCCTGTTTGCCTTCTATTTCGGGGCGTTTGCCTTCTATTTCGGGGCGAGTTCGACATCAAAGGTGCTCCGGCTGAGATAGAGGGAATCAAAGGAGCGACCGGCGCTTGAGTAAGTGCCGTCTATTTCAACTTATATTCCACTCTTCTGACCATTCCCTTACAAAACCGACTATTCTGCGAGCTTTCATGGCAGCTCAGGCTGACCATATGTAACATGCGTAGGGCTATTTGGGACTTTCTATCCGGTGACTTCGACTTTTGGCTTGCACATTCCTCATTTTTTTTTTTTTTTTTTACTCCTCATATCACAATCTCGTCTCGTACTGCTCTCGCGCTTCGACGCATACTTGTAACTCTTCCACCTACATATATTCTTAGTTTTAGAATATGCTTGTAGACATAGGAACAAAAACTGCTTTCATGAACTATTTTGCATGAACCTAAGTCACCCGAATCAATCTTAGTTGACTCTAAGAGAAACACACTCAAGAGTCGTATAGACGGACTCCTGAGGTGCTTCCTGAAGACCGACTGCCGTTTATGCGGAACATATGGCGGTCTGGTTCAACCGTGTCAACCGGATCACGGATCGGGTCTTCCTTAAGGGGACAGACTCGATCAAACTAATAGCTCTTTCTCTTTTCCTACTGCATGCCCCTACAACCTTTGCCTTTCTGCCTCTTCCCCCCATCTTCCCCTTCTCGTCTCCCTTCAGGCCACTTGTTAGCGCCTTAACACTGTCCATTTTCCACTTCTCTCAAGCACGTTGTGCCACCACCACCTCAATACGTCGGCTCCCGCACCCCCCTTCTCTGCCATCATCAAGCTCATCCTCGAGATGCTACACTCTGGACCTGGGTCGCTTGATCAAGATGCCCATTTCCTCCCGGCGTTCCGCGGCCTCTGTGCCGCCTACCACCCTTCCCCGGTACCGTACCCGTCCCACGCCACTGTCCGTGAATCCTGCCATCAGCAGCGCTCACTTCGTCCGTGACCACACGCTGGCGCTGCGCCTTCGTGTTCTCTCCGGCTCTCCGGCTCCACCTCCCTTCCACCTCCTTCTCTTGTTCGTAGTCTCAAATGTTCTCCCTTCCCTCCAAGTCCCAAGGCCCAAATCAAATCAAGATGCCGTTGTTCCTGGCGCACCCCTCAACCACAAGACGGCAGGCTTTGTCATTAAGCCATCCTCAATGTCAGACCCCCCAAGATGCAAGGTTCCCTCAATTTAATTGAACGGCGGCCCATCAACCAGCTCGCGAGACCTGGACTCAAGTACCCTTAAGCCTATCTAATACATACCTCTCCCAATTTGACTTCAAGTCCCTGTCCTCCCCTATTGGCATATGGGCCCAAGTTTCCTCAGCGCATCGGGCATATCGGGTTCGCGTTTTGACAGTGGTGCGTCTTCCTTCGCATATTATTTTTGTGCTTACGAGTTTTCTCACTCGCGGCGGGGATTGTACCGCTTTTTGCATTGTTTACATGTCTGTAGTCGGTACATAAATGAATAAATATGCTTTTTTTACATTCCATGCCTGAGATATTATGAGCTATTGCAAGTTACTTGGCACTACGGGGTGGCTACTTGAGCCTACTGCCGTGGGTACTGGGTGCTACGGGAGAGCTACTGGAGAGCTAGGGAGATCATAGTGATGGCTCCCAGATGCCATCAGATCTTGGGGCATGGCTACGGACGACTACCATAAGGGGGACTTGCCTACGGGGTTACCTTAGGTATTGGCGCTACAGAACGCGACATACTCAAGCCTTTTTTTCCTGATGTGAAGGATGGCTTGAAAGGATTTAATTGTTTTCTCAAATGTGAGTATTTCATCAATTGAATGTTTGGATGACAAAAGTGCCGGTCACAGGTCTCAGCCCAGGTTGAATTGTATGCAAGTTGATTCTAATAGGTCACAGGTCACAATAGCTAAATCTACAGTCAAAATAGTACAGTACTGGGTCTCCAGTTCATGTCCGGTTTGAAATCCACCAATAATGCGCCAAAAGTAAAACAAGGCATGGTACAAAAGCAAAGAAAAAGGAAAACTCATCAAATGTTGATGTAATCACATTGCCGAGCGGTGGAACAGTGCCCAAATTCGCTGGGTCCTGGAAGGTTTGCCTGGTTTTGATGTACCGCCTAACAGTTTCTCAGTCTGCAGGGTGTCTGGATGATTCTCACCCAGAATCTGTTTCTGTTTCTCCAGCACAAGAATTCTGAGTTTTTTGGCCTTCTGGTGCTCACCCAGGTCTGAGTATGAGCTGGCCAGGTTACCCATGGTTTGCAGGGTCTTTGGATGATTCTCCCCCAGAAGCTGTTTCTGTTCCTCCAGGACAATAACCTTGAGTTCTTTGGCCTTCAGATGCTTACCCAGGTCTGAGTATGAGGTGGCCAGGTTACCCATGGTATGCAGGGTGTCTGGATGATTCTCGCCCAAAACCTCTTTCCGTTTCTCCAGCACAATAACCTTGAGTTCTTTGGCCTTCTGGTGCTCACCCAGGTCTGAGTATGAGTTGGCCAGGTTGCCCATGGTCCTCAGGGTGTCTGGATGATTCTCCCCCAGAAGCTGTCTCTGTTTCTCCAGCACAATAACCTCGAGTTCTTTGGCCTTCTGGTGCTTACCCAGGTCTGAGTATGAGATGGCCAGGTTACCCATTGTATTCAAGGTGTCTGGATGATTCTCGCCCAAAACTTGTTTCTGTTTCTCCAGCACAATAACCTTGAGTTCTTTGGCCTTCTGGTGCTTACCCAGGTATGAATATGAGCTGGCCAGGTTACCCATTGTACTCAAGGTGTCTGGATGATTCTCGCCCAAAACCTGTTTCCGTTTCTCCAGCACAATGACATTGAGGTCTTTGGCCTTCTGGTGCTCACCCAGGTCTGAGTATGAGGTGGCCAGATTACCCATGGTCTGCAGGGTCTTTGGATGATTCTCCCCCAGAAGCTGTCTCTGTTTCTCCAGCACAATAACCTTGAGTTCTTTGGCCTTCTGATGCTCACCCAGGTCTGAGTATGAGCTGGCCAGGTTACCCATGGTTTGCAGGGTCTTTGGATGATTCTCCCCCAGAAGCTGTTTCTGTTCCTCCAGGACAATAACCTTGAGTTCTTTGGCCTTCTGATGCTTACCCAGGTCTGAGTATGAGGTGGCCAGGTTACCCATGGTATGCAGGGTGTCTGGATGATTCTCGCCCAAAACCTCTTTCCGTTTCTCCAGCACAATAACCTTGAGTTCTTTGGCCTTCTGGTGCTCACCCAGGTCTGAGTATGAGTTGGCCAGGTTGCCCATGGTCCTCAGGGTGTCTGGATGATTCTCCCCCAGAAGCTGTCTCTGTTTCTCCAGCACAATAACCTCGAGTTCTTTGGCCTTCTGGTGCTTACCCAGGTCTGAGTATGAGATGGCCAGGTTACCCATTGTACTCAGAGTGTTTGGATGATCCTCCCCCAGAAGCTGTCTCTCTTTCTCCAGCACAAGAATCCTGAGTTCTTTGGCCTTCTGGTGCTCACCCAGGTCTAAGTATGAGGTGGCCAGGTTACCCATGGTCTGCAGGGTGTCTGGATGATTCTCACCCAAAACCTGTTTCCGTTTCTCCAGCACAATAACCTCGAGTTCTTTGGCCTTCTGGTGCTCACCCAGGTATGAGCATGAGTTGGCCAGGTTACCCATGGTCTGCAGGGTCATTGGATGATTCTCCCCCAGAAGCTGTCTCTGTTTCTCCAACACTTCTTCCTGTAGCCTCGTCGCCTGTTTGTATCTTCCCCCTTCCCAAAATGTTATTGCATATTGAGCCCTGAAAACCAGAGCTATTTCTACATCCATCTTTACAGCCAATTCGATATGTGGACACAATAGCAGACTCGCTAATTGCATATCCCACTGAGGCCGTTCTGAAAGAGCCATGCCAAGTATGGACCCCATGGTGGACATGTATCCTTCTGGATTTTGAACTGTCCCTTGACTCCAAGAATGTACCAATGGATGAATAGAAAAGACCTTCTTCTCTGCATCAAAGCTGATTAATGAATAGGATTGGACCTCATTGGTAGCATCCAAAAACTGCAAAGAGTCCCATTCACCATCTGGCCCCAGAAAATATGAGAGGAATTCCCGAGGCTCCCGTAGTTCTTCTTTAGATGGACCATTGGAACGAAACTTGTATTTTGATGCATAGCTGAAGATTTCCTCTGAGATTCCATTATAATGGAGGAATGAACAATGCTGCAAGAACATGGCAGCTGGCAGTGTGAGTTGGTCAAAACTAATTTGCCATGTTGTGTATACTGTCCAGGCATATTGGTCATGAGACTGTGCAGGCTTTTCACTGAGCAGTCGTGCTTGGTGCTTCATATAAAGAGGCAGATAGCCATCCAGATCTCGAGATTTGGATATGAATGCACCAGCCTGAACAATTGCCAGAGGTAGATAGTGCAACGACTGAAGGAAGCATTAAAAATTAGATGAGTTGCCAGGGCTAATTGTCTGACCTTCACAATTTCTGCAGCAATTTGTTCAGTATGGCTTGTGGCCTCCTGCACAGCACTTTTGAGTAATAATGCCACTGCATCTTCCGTTTCCATGTCCGAGACAAGGGAGTTGGATCCAGCATAAACACGGAGTCCTGGATTTCGAGAGGTGATGATGATATTCCCATGATTGCACCGAGGAATGAAATCATTCAGATTGATGCTTGGATCATCTGCATTATCAAATAAAAGGAGCCATTCTTCAACTTTGCTGGTCAGCCATAGTAATCCATCTTGTGGAGAATCTCCAAAATCTTTCAGCACAGCTATATTCTTGAGACCTGTATCAATTGTTGCAATGGTGCTGGTGTCAATGAAAAAGATGTCTGAGAAGCTGACATACAACTGGATCAATGATTACTTTCCAGTTGGATGATTAAGCTCACCGAGATGATAACTCCTTTATGAATTTCAGAGCAATCTGTGTTTTTCCGGCACTCCAAGTCCATGTAGCACATAAGTGTGTTGGATCCCAGTGTCAGAGAAAAAATGATGCATTTTGTTGAGGATTTCCTGTCTGCCACAGAAGATTCTTGAGGGAGGAGGACAATGACTAGCAATTTGAGATGCTCGGAGGTTCCGAAGTTGTGATGCCTGGTCTGTAGCAACTGTGGCTTGTAGATTGTGTGCAGTTAACTGTGATGTTGTGATATGCACAATAGGGCCCTGCCCAATGCCACCAGTGCCACCTTGCAGGTGTGCCGGACCTCCAGGACCACCCTGGCCACCTATGCAAGATGATTAATTCCTTTCCCGCCTCAAGATAAGCAGTCCCGCACCAAAAATGTTGAGTGATCTAGAATCACCGTCCAGCGAAAACATGATCTGTGTGGACCTTGGGGGGCAAGCATGTTAACCGCTGACAACATTTCAACAAGATCCAAACTGACTTCAGAAACAGAGGGAGAACTGCAGTAGTCGACGTGGAGGTTGAGGACAAGGAGATGGCACACAACGTGGGACACACGAGGACCATGCTTCTTTTCACGCCAGGTGCCGATCTTTATCCTGATTACAATCAATGCACCTGTCCGGATATTCTGGGCCTGTCTCGGATGTTAAATCCCACCCCAATTTAGGTACCACTGCCGGTATCATGTTTACATCTGTATATCGTGCCTCCATCTAAATATCACACCTCCATCTAAATACAAAACTGAGGTAGACTAAGTCTACGACGGCAGGTCATCAGGTGCGTTGATGTACGTAGTTTTCTCCGCCGTTTTCCATAAATACAAGAAACCATCCTGATACAGCATATGGATACAGAACTACTGTCATTGACTGACTTCACAGCCCGGAATGAACACATCCCGATGATCGCTGTTCCTGCTCCAGCTCCATCACATCTTTCAATATCTCCTGCACACAGTGCATGGTCTCCTCTGTCTCTCAAGGGCTTGGAGAACAAATGACCTGTGATGGTCAATATCTGGCATGCCGGGACATATCACACAAATTGTGTGACACAATAGATTATACTTAAACCCTGATGGGAATCGACCAACGAGGGGATACGGAGGGTATTCAGGTCTCAGTGTTGTGTTGAGTGTAATTCACAAACAGGAACAAAGTGACGGTTTGTGCTCAGCTCACTGAGAATGTCCCGATCAATTGCATGTGCCTCTCTGTCAATTCTGCTGACATCGTGTTTGAATCAATTCTTGCATCTTTTACTGGCATCAGCTTTCAGGGTCCGGAAAATGGGCCCTGGATGAATGTAGTATAGATTTACATACCCTATTTTTCCCTGCCTGTTACTGACTGCAAGGTGTACATCTACTACCAATTATGCATGCACACATTTGGACTTTCTTCCATGTGCTGCTCGCGAGGAATTCAACTCAACCCAGGAAGGACAAGTCTTTTGAACTCTCGGACTCCTCAATCCCTCGGGTTACTTAAATGTTTGAACAGCAAGCTTGTTCAAATAAAATCAACACTGAACTTGATACAAATGTAATAATCTTTAGCGGGTAATTCATGTGCCGTGTCGTTGCTGAGGGAGATCTTTGTGGGCACCAGCGGGGTGCGGCTCTCCGTGATGGACCTGTACACAATTGGGCCGGTCGGCAATAAAAAGTGGAGGAAATCTACGGAGATGGCACCGGAGGATTCGCCCCACACGACGATGCGTCCTGGATCGCCCCTGAATGCACCGATATTTGTGCGCACCCACTCGAGCGCGGCGCGCTGGTCTAGCGGACCGAGATTTAGGTCTGTGAGCCCGGGAGCGTTGGGGAAGCCGAAGATGTTGACACGGTAGTTAGCACTGACGACGATGTGCCCCTGTGTGTGCTGGATCCAGGATGTCGGGTTAAAATACAACGAGTGAGCGCCCCCCTGAAGGAATGCCCCGCCGAAGAACCAGACCAAGACGGGAAGTTTTGACCCGTCCGTCGACACGGGTGTCCAGACGTTCAGCGTGAGGAAGTCCTCGCTGAACTCTTCGACGGGAAAGAACTCGGTTCGGTTCCCGCCTTTGGCGAAAAAGACGTCGGGGGTGAGCTGTGTGCTCAGCGGAATCTGTGGGCACTCGGGGCCGAATGCTGTTGTGTTGATGGGGACGGAGGAATTGTTGAAAGCCATGGGAGGCAGCCATCTTTGTGCTCCGGTTGGAGGAAGTGTGAACGGCACGCCGAGGAACTGGCACACGGCAGGTGAGGAGGGGTCCATGAATCCGTGGAGGATACCACTGTCCGTGGTGATTTCGTGACCTGCGCCGATTGGGGTTGCTCGACTGAAGTGCATGGTGAGTGCCAATATGCTCAGACGGTTGTAGATCATTCGCATTTGCGTGTGCGGGATTGTTCTTCTTTGGTTGCAAAAGATAATGGGTGTGTTCGAAAGAAAGTTTTAGCGTCGGATTCTAAGTAGTCGGTACCACCGTACCGCTTCCAATACCGAATGGGTCCAGAGGTAAATGCTGTATTTTACGCAATTTAAGTACTCCACAGCCGGCGCAAAATGAGTTCAATTTTGAATAGCCACACACTTGCTTATCTGGTATCCATAAGGAAAGAAAGACGGTGAAAACCGGCCGAGTCTCACTTGCTTCGTTATGAGGTGAGGAGGAGGTAACTGCCATCGACGGGAGGAAATTCAACCCAAGATGCGAGGCTTGTTTCAATGGCTACCCTTGCACCTGGATCACATAAATGTTGGTTCCAACCCTACCCCGTTCACTCGCATACCTCGCACCGATGGGAACGGCGGCAGGGGCGACTCACCGAGAGTCAGTAAGGTGGGGCTTGGGTGGGGCTCATAACTGTGAGCGGCGGATTCAAGTCAAGGTAGGCTATTCTGTTGGCAGTCGACGTAAAAAACTTGAAGCTTGTATCGCTTGTGCGACGGGCAGCGCCGAGGGGTAATTTCCAAAACAATCAATTTCTGCTCATCGACGGTGAGACTCGCACATTTAACTCTTGACGAGTTGGCTGAGAGATTTGCCGTGGTTCTCTTTGTGCATTCGGGATATTCGGGTCAATGTGGGCGTGTGTCGTAGTTGGGAAGAGCAAGCGCGGTTGGAGTATTTTATTTTGGGCGCGATCACTCCCGGGCCGGGATTCCGTTCTTCTCTCGTCCACCACGGCCACAAAAGAAAGATATCGGGGGTACGCCAGTTTCCCGCGTTCTACCCCAAAACTAACTTGTGTATGCAGAGCCCTGTCGCCCATGAGCACCCTTGAAGCAGACCCACGACGCTCCTTGACGACCGCGTACACCTGCGCCGCCCTGCCTTTGACACCTCGTCGCTCTACTGCCCACTCTAGTCCTATCCCAGCCAGCCCATCAGCCCTGCACAGGATTCACTCGACTGCGTCGCGCGCAGGCCCACGCTTCTTCTCCCCGTCTCGCCCCGCTTACCGCACCACCGCCCGCGGCTCCCTCCGCGTCGAGTCCCATGCACGAATACCGTCGATACCGCCTCCTGCAAATTGCGCGCTGCCGTCCCCCGCTCTATCATCGCCAGACTGAAAAGGGGGCATCGTAGGCGCTGAATCAAAGGACATGCAAGGTGCGTGCCCTTGCCCCCGCTTCCTTTCACTTGCTCACTACTTTCCCCACGTTGCGCACACCCTCTGTGCGCTGTGTGCGCGGATAATCGTCAGCGGGGACTCGGGCTGAAGGAAAACATAAAATAATGGACCTTCTTCCTGAGTCCTCTCCCATTCTCCTCCCCTCCCATCGTCCCTTCCCCCGCTCCTTGCACCCCAACGTCGCGCGCTGGCGCTTCCGCTGTCAAATCCACGCCCATACCCGCGCCCCCGCTTTCCCACCGCTGCAGCACGCCTGGTGGGGGCACTGCTGCCGTGTGTGCGGGGACGCCGTGCGCTTCGAGCCGCCCGCAGCTTCCTCCCCATCCCATCTCCCCATCCCCTTTCCCCTCGTTCCCCCGCCGTTCTCATCGCACATCGCACACCTCCTCTCACTGCGTCGCTGGCGCCGTCGCCGTTGTCCGCATCCACCCCGCCCTCGTGTGCACCACCGCACAACGTGCCCGCGGAAAGTCGAGTGCACCCGGCACTATGTACCGGGTGCCGCTTGCGCACACTCACGCCCGCGCTCGGCGCGAACTCCGTGTGCGTGCAGATGCCGCTGCCGCGCGTTCGTCGTGCACGTCGACTCCCCGCGCGCGCCTACACATACATGCGCGCGCACGGACGGAGTCTGCGCGGGGCGCATCCCGCGCATCCCCATCCTCTCCCGTTCCCATCGCACACCCCCTCGTCTCGTTCCACTGCGTCGTCGTCGTCGTCGCCGTCCTCGCCTCGCCTCTACCCTCGTGTACACCGTCGCACAACGCACAACGCCCAACGCACAACGCCCACGCCGAGTCGAGTGCGGCTGGCACCATGTACTTAGTGCCGTCTCCGCGCACTCGCGCCCGACCCGGTGCGAACGCCGTGTGCGTGCACATGCCGCGCCGCGCGTTCGTTGTGCGTCGAGTCCCCCTGCGCGGACCGAGTGTGCGCGGGGCGCGCAATACCCGCCGCATCGACGCCGCATTCCCGCGCCGTACCTATCCACCCCACCCTCCCCTCCCTTTTCCGTCTCCGTCTCCGTCCCCTCCCTCCTTCCCTTCTCCATCCCCGTCCCCGTCCCTCGTAGTACGTACACACATATCTGAATTACAATCTCCATTCTGCGACAAATTACCTGTAGGACTTGAATTGAAAACTTAGGGTCTTGAATCACTGAGAACATTCGGGACGGCGCCGGCGCGAGAAGAGCGGGAGTCGAAATTGAAATCAAAGCAGGTTGCGAAAAAACAGGTTAGCGGGGAGATAATACAAGGAATGAAGCGGGGGAAGGTACGTAGCGCTGAATCCCAAGCTCAACCCAACTCCGAGTCGAATGGGCTTTGGCTTTCATCCGCGCGCGCCGGTCTGGTTCATTACTGTTTACATGTTTACATTTGGATACCGCGCCTGTGTTTAATACAAAACTGAGGTAGACTACGTCTGCCACGGCGGGTCATAAGGTGGTTTGTTTTAATTTTCTGGTGTTCTTCTTCGTCCGTGTTCCCCAGTAACTCTCGACCGTGTCACTCTCTCCCGTTCACACATCTTCGCATCATTCCACTGCGTCGCCGTCTTCATCGTCTCCTGTTGGCTATAATGAAGATTCGGGCGGTACGGTACTGTCGTTCAAAGATCATCATGGCAAAATATAATTCAGACATACTTACCTGCATTTAAACGGCCATAGCTTCGCAGTACCTGAGCCCCATATCCCAACGTGCAGGGAAACGGCCTCTCAACGCCTTGAACGATATAGAAATCATGGGGACTTGAGCTCGGATAACAGTCAGTTGCTAGCAAAGTTGGATACGGATATACTGTACCATTACGTTCAAATCGACAGGGGGGGTGACGCGTGACTGGTTAAACCATTTCGACATTTCGACAGCTACCCGAAAGGTGCGTGACAAGGGAAAAAATTCAACATCAGCCGCAAATCTTATCCTTCTGTCGAAGGTAATTTCTTGGGATGGTAGTGAAACTTTTGCACAATGTGTTGAATCCTCGTTGGTATTTTATTTCCAGTTCTTTTTGCAGGCCATTTTAGAGTGATTTTAGACTAGAAACCCAACTGCACACTCAAATTTCAAAGTTGCGGGTATGAATGGTCCAGGAATTGGTTTAAACCACACTCAGTGAGGATAGGGAGTCGGGGCGATTTTTTACGCTGTTTTGCGCGATTTTTCGGCGGCGTGACGAACCGCTGGACCGATTCGACACCGGCCTCCGTGACGCGTGACCGCGACCGAAATTCGATATCGACACAGGGGTGCGTGACGCGTGACTGTCGAATTGAACGTAATGGTACAGTACATACCTGGTTCCAAACGGCCATAGTTTCTGGTTTCAGTTTGTTTGGGTTCAAACGGCCAGGGTAACGGGCTCTTGAGGGCATGACCTTGAACGACGCGAACCAAGGATTGAAGTTGAAGCCCTTGGAAAATTTGAAGGCCAGTACCAAGATTGCTGCAAAATTTGATGCGGACATGCTTGGATTGAATGCATAAGTTGGGCCTCCAAAGGGCCGTGTACGATGCGAGGAACAGGGTGAACTGCGAAATAAAAACAGTACTTGAGTCGAGGGACGAATGAATGCACTGTTAACAAACCGGAGTTTAAACTCGTTAAGACTCACGTCGGCCACGATTCAAGTCGACCTGGGTGACAAGGTTGATGTTAGCTTTCAAGGACCGTGAGGGTGAATGTAGAGACGCGCCTGGAGATGTAGAACCAACCTAAACTCGCCACTCCAACGCCGAGCAAGCAAAACTTAGCACTGGATCTGAAAAGCGGTTAGTCAAAGTTCAACCATAAATGAGCGATACTGACCTAGTTCAACGTAAATCGTACTCGATTCAAGTGCATATAGGCCACAGTTCGCAGTTTTGGTCGGCCTGAGAGACCAGGGTGATGATCAAATATAACAGCGTGAATCTAACACGGCGTAGGAATGATCATATGGCGGTCCGGATGCACATTTATTCGGCCGCACAAAAGTTTTGATGTCCGCCCCAAAATAACACATCTTAGCGCCTTCCGCGCCAAAACCAGAACCCGAAATCACGGAGTTCTATTTGGGCGCGACTCGGTGTTCCGCCCCGAAAAAACTCGACCCGCCCCTTTTTTTTGGAGGCCCGCGGAAAATCTTTTTAAGTTCAAACCTCCGATCCTCCGCATCAGAAAATTGATCTGTGTTCACTCAGGAAGGTCAAACGGAGGCTCAGTTTGTGTGTGTGGATGAAATAATGAAGGTGGTAGAGTAAACAGTCTGTTGCCAAACTTCACTAGTATGGGATCCAGACTCCATGTAGAGTAAATGGAACTGGTGACCTACACTTGATAGAAGTTCCCTTCGATGATGGTTCTTCAGCCATTCAACGGCGAATCAATGCTGCATATAAGTGCGGCTCAAATTGGTCCATCGGCCAGCGGTCTCGCTGGTTTTCCATCGCCTTTGTGGAATAAATAGTGCCCCAGATCCAGGTTACCGTGCTCCTCCGGCCATCCCGCATTCCACCTAGCGATCCATGTGACCTGGTAAATCATCAGGGATCCTTTGGGCACTCAGGTTGACTTAGATCGAGGCCCAAGCTGAACTGGTCCAGGTTCTAATAAATTAGAGGGAGCAGTGTCAAGGTTAAGTTGCCCTCACGCTAGCGCTGTTCAAACTATATAGTACATCAAATATCAACATATAGACGATGAGACGGATAAGCATAGTAATAGATGAATAGATATTGACGAGCGGGTATGATCTGCAAGGGGTGCCGCGCACCTTACAAAAACCCCGCATGCCCAATCCAATCAAGCCATTTCAACACAAGACAGACCAGCAGTTGATTCGGCTGTCCAAGGTCGACGGTCGTACATAATCCCACAATCCATTACTTTCCCCATACACCTTCAACTATCCTGTGGGGGCTTGTCTTTCACTGATTTACCGGGGCAAAGCAAAGGATGTGGCATTATAATCCTCCTTGCAAGTCGGGATTTGACCAGGTTCATCAGGAAAATCCCAAGTTGCTATGAGCCACTATGAGCTGCTGCATAGACCCATATGGATGTCATAGACCTTATAGACAACTACTATAGTGTCTATAGGTGTCTATGGATGTCTATTAAACAGGCTATAGACGCCATAGCAATTTGGATTTTTCCTGATGTTTCGGGGATCTCGGGGATGTTGAATCATCTAATGCTTGTGCATCAATTGTCGCTACAGGTATTGGCTATCACTGCTGCAAACCAGTGCACTGACTATACAGTGATTATGCATCTACTTCTTTGACCTTGCGGATCTATGCTGAATTTGTGATGTCGAAACCCAACAATCGACCCCATTGCTCTCTAAAGCTTGCAGTACCTGCACTCCCTTTTGCCGTTATTAGCCCTCAAAAGGGGCGGGGCTCAAGTTTCTTTCTGGCGGGAACTTAACTTGCGCCCCAAATAGAACCCGTTGATCTCGGGGTCTGTTTTTTGGCGCGGAAGACGCTAAAACGCGTTATTTTGGGGCGGACATCAAAAATTTTGCGCGGCCGAAAAAATGTGCATCCGGACCGCCATATGATCAGGGTTAAAAAGAATCGCATTGAGGTTCTATGAAGGGCGGTCAGTAAGGATGGGGAATGGGAAAGGAGGCTTGAAGGACGTACCGAGTATTTTCTTGGAAGGGGAGTACATGGAAGTACGTAGTTAGTAAAGTGTCGCGCATGGGAAGGACGGCGTATCGAGGCAAGTTGAATGGAAACTGGAACGAAGGTCAGTAAGAGGTGTAGTGAGGACTGAGGGAACGCACCTTGGAACAGGAATAGTGCATCAGCAAAACAAAACATATCTGGCTGGTCTGGCATCAGAGCAACCAAAGGCGCCATACGGCCAGAATTCGATCTGGCCGCATAATGACTGGCCTATCGCCATAATATTTTCTGGCAGCCATATATGTCAGAACATATTTCTGACCCCAGGACTTGACGCAGAACTGAAACCATATTTAGATCAGAACTCAGTGCTTCAGCCTACTCAGAATAAAACAAAACGAAGGATTGTCATATTTTGGATTAGGGAAGGAACATTATGTATCGTTGTAGTGAAAATAAAGACCGGCCAGCATTTTTAAGCCTAGGGCGAGCCATTAGAATTACCGCTTGAATAAAGAGAAGAACTCACATCGTTCTGAGAACCATCAGACACTACCACAAGAATTCTCCCGTTCATCGCTCGGTGTTATCTGAGCGGCGCCGTCGATGGGTCTTGCCATCGTGATGATCTTCGGCGGTAGGCACCGTCTGCCGATGATAACTTGCAGGATGGTCTGTAGCATGGGTAGGGGCGTAGTGCAAACGATCCCGCGTACACTTGTAGTTGATGTTTGTAGTTGATGAATTTGAAATTTGCGGGTTGATGTATGACTTGCTAAACTTGCGTCCACGAAAACTTGATTATGTATAAAACTTGGCCACATTGGAGAGAGGTCCATGCGAGGAAGGGGCTGGAATGCATGGCTTGATGGAATTTGAGGTGACAGGGCACAAGACGGGTTCCATAGGGAGGTTTTGCGGCGGTCGGACGAAAATCCAGCGAGGAACGGACAAGGAACGGAACTCCGAGTTCCAGGAGAGGGAAGAGGGTGTGGTGCAGACTAGTATTGGAGTGCCCCAAGCCAGATTGAATATTGAGGGCTTGAAGACAACGAATCGGCGAAGGGGCGCACAGGTGGAAGTGGGAGAAAGCAAAGAGCGACGTGATGGAAACGAACCATACCGTGATTCAATGAGTCATTGATCTTGATGCGCACGGGCCATTTGTTGATTTTTGATGGCTCGACCCTCAAGCCAATTGGAATTTTATTGTTCAAGTCGTGAAGTTCTGTTTATTACTAGTTCTTCATTGTTCTCCAGGACCTGACCCAGGAGATAGAGATATTCCCTTGAATTAATTAAATATTGCCATTACTAAATTGAAGTTGGCGAGTACTTGCGCAAAGTATGAGTACTTTGTTTGACACGTAAGTGCTGCTGTTAATTGGTTTTGTTGGTGAATTCCTGCAAACTGGGACTTGGAAAGGGGACCATCGACACAAACCTTGAATCATGGACTGGCAAATGCTTAAATTCTGGCGGTATTTGCAGAAGTGGCGGGTTAAAATTTCTGACGCCATCTGGCTAGTATGGCTGCCACACCGGCCAGAGCCATCAGGCAGAACCAGACACTGCCATGGGCGCCAGAGAAATTCTGTTTTGCTGATGTGAGTGCCCTATGTTCAGCTACTTAACAATGGTCTTGAAGGCGAAGAACTGGAATTAAAACGAAGGTTAGGGAGAATACAAGGGACCAAAGGTTCATGTGACACACCTTGAACGACACTGTAGCCAATTTCACAGATACTCCGAGTAACTCGAGGTGGTTGAGAACACACCAAGTGTCTGCAGGGTGAAGCCAAAGTAAGTATCGATTGGAAGGTACTTGAGGTCGAATTAACCCAAATCCGAGACCAGGGGACGTTGGGCAAGCCGATCTTGACGATAATTCTCCCCGAAGATGAGGGTCGAAGCCAGTTGGGCTTGAAGAGGCTTGAGTCGCCCAAATTACAAAGGTCAGTAATTTTCCGGGAGATCATCGAGGAGAGAACATATAGATTGTCTTGAAGCATGTGTATTGAATTACGGGCTGTGAGATTGAAGTCGATTCGGGAGCGTTGCGACGTCGGGGTGGATCTAAATGGTTCAAGCCCAAGAGAAACCGTCCAGCGAGTAAAACTTGAGCTTGATACAATCTTGTTGGGGTCGATATCCAGGTGGGAGCTCCGGCGGGCTTGGAACTTCAAGGCCATTGGGGAAATTGAGACAGATTTCCCGTGCGCGGAACTGCCAGCAGATGGTACCGCTAGCCAAAAATAGCTTGGTTGAAGTTTGCCGAAACTACGCGATGGAATAGCGTGAGGGGAAGGATAAAACTCGGTATAAAAACCACATCAGCGTTATGCTTGACTCTGTCCCAGTCGAACCCGCCTGTGTGTAGGGAGTATAGAGGCAGAGATAAAGAGTGAATTTTGAAGTTCCGAGCCCTGAGCCTTCCCAGCGACCTACAGGTGCACATTTCCATCCAGCATACGTCAGATGAAGATCACCCATCACAAAGGTTGAGTCATGACGACCGACTTCGCCGTTGAAGCCCGCAAATGTCCGAATATGTATTCCCTGAATTTCGGTTGCTGGGTGTCCTAGCGAGTTCGCCACGCTCCAAGACTCTGGGCATGGATATTAGTCACATGATTATGTTACCTCCAGTCCTTGGCCGAAGTCCAGGCACTACCTAAAGCGCCCGGTGGAGGATAGGGGCTTTGATCAGAAGTGCAAATAACGCATGCTGGGCATCCATGCGACACGTTATTCTCGTCTAGTACTGTAGTATTCCGACCATTAATTTAGGTGACAGGTGACAGCGACCCGTGAACTGAACCAATTGAAGTCGGTGACGGGTGACAATGAGTTTCCTGGCCCAAATAGGCCTAGAAAATCGCAAAATTTCGCTCCGGCATTCGCCGGATTACCTTTTAAGGCAATTGTTGGCTGATTGCTGAGCCGTGAACTTTCGTTCCAGTGAACTTTTGCGATGACAGGTGACACCCTGTGAACTAATGGTCGGAATACTGGCTAAAGGCATGATTTGCGCGTCTGTGTTATTCTGCGGCTTGGATATCCGCCACAAAAAAAATCAACTTCTCAGAGAAATAAAATGACAATTACCTCTCTCGAACCCGGGCGCAGTGAATGCACGGCACTGCGGCCGCCAAAGCACTGTACCACTGACCCATTGTATCCATGGGTGTGATTCCAATGGGGGCAACATGGGATGCAGGTGGGTCACCAACATAAAATTGGTGACGGTTTGGCACCGAACCTGTCGGAAGAATTCCTCAATTCCGTGCGTATTCCTATTCATTCTTTCCGGTTTTGATTCCAATGATTTTGTTACATGGCCTGATTCCTCCGCTTTCAGGGTCTACGCTTGCTTCGCACCCACCGTCGCACTTCTCCCCGCCTGCGTTCACCCACAACACCCCAGCTCTCCGACAGAAGCTCTGAATATTAATCCTCGCAGGCTTGCAAGCACAACGCTCCGCGTTCGACATCGGAATGCGGTTGTATGCGGTGCTGGACATCAATTATTGTACGTATCGACGTCCCGCGAGCGGGAATCTAGTGCACGTCGATGGTTCACTGTCCTGTTACTTTGATCGCATTTTTCAGGTTTTTACGTCAACTTTTTTCAAATATTTTGGCCGCCAGTAGGCACACCATGCCCCTGAAGCTCAAGGCAGCGTGTCCACACGGGCGGAGGTTGTTCTCACGAGCCGAGGCGCCTCGCGGCGCCAACAGCAATTACTATATATATCGCCGTCCTGCGAGCGGGCTTTTGGTGCGGATTTTCCTCTCATTCTACTTTCATCTGCATGCATTCCTGACGTGGTTTTTGGCCTTTTTTTCACAAGTTTGGGCCGCCAGCAGGCATGTGGTGATTTTAAAGGGTAAAGCTCCATGTTTATGCTTAGATTATACTTCTCTGAACTGCGAGGCGCCGCACAATGATTATTATATGTTTTGCGATCCCGAGAGTGGCCTTTTGGCGCATGCACTTTCTTCATCTGAACTGCATTTCCCACACTTGCTTGCAAAACTTTGACCCACGCGGCGCGCCCATAATTCCCACATTGTTTGACCATGTACCTGCCTGCGCAAAGAATTCAAGTCTTTTTGTCTCGGCCTTACCCGCCTCGCCACTGAGTCACCAGCCTAGCCCCCTATTGAATGGAGGATCATTACCGCCCCCAAAACAACCATGTACCCCAATGAAGCGAGATCAACTTCCGATTCTCGCGTAGTTCGAAACGTTTCCGATCCCGATCCTCGCGTACTTTGAGGTGCTGCCAAGTTTTTGCCTACACACAAGCGCAGAACTCGCCTGACTCTCAGTTCACTGCGCAGGTCCACTGAGTCATTTGGCGCGTCAAGATGCGCAACACAGTGCGTTCTGGATACATCTACGTCCAGGTTTTCGCTCTTTGTTTGAACGGTCGCTGTTTGCAGGGCAGTTTGTGACCCACAAACTTCCGCAATTCCGTGACAGCATACTTGCTTCATTTTACCGAATTGTATTACCCAACTCCGGGAGGTTTCAGAACGTGCTCACCGCAAGTTGAAAAACCTTCCTCAAGCCTGCTTGGTATGCAATGGTGACAGATTGAGAGACACAGCATTCAAACCCCACCCACAATATGTGCATTACGCACGGCAAGTCACGTCACATAGGTACCACATCGACGGGGACCTCAGTGGCCGGGTTCGGCCTTGATCCGGTTTACGTTTGATTTCACCGGAGCAACGAAACCACGAACCCAGCGACACAAACAAACAACCTCTTGTTTCCGTACCCCCACCGTCTTTACCTTTCCCTCCTGCTTCACCACCTACTCCTCCTCAAGCCTGCAACATACCACACTCTACATTCACCCACAACGCTCAAAATTTTCTTCCGCTGCGCGGCGCCTTCTACATCAAGACCCCTTCAACTTCAACCCACAGATTTTTCCCCAGCTGTGCGGCATCACTGGTGAGTCGATTATCTGTTTCAAGACCTTCTTTCTGACGTACCTCACACCAGAACCCTCAATTTTTCTTCGCTGCCCAGCAATTTGAGTCTCAAGTCACAACCCTCACTGCCAATCACCAGTAGTACGTCCACTGCTTTCGTTGCGGGCCATTCCTTCATAACTAGAATGCTCAGATTTTTCCTCGCTGCACGGCCTCTCATGCTACAAATTCTCCGACAGCGCCAACTCTCTTCAAGTTCTTCAAGCTAGATTTGTATGCACAATTTGACCTAACTCTCACTGCAAACAGGCCCCGCAAACTCTAAGAATCACTTGCACCCGTAGAATTAATTAGAGAGCCATGTACCCAAAGTCCTGAGAAAAGGGCATCCTAAGGCTCAAAATCCCTCAATCTTGCTTGTGACCAGCCAATCAAGTCCCAAATATTTGCAGGTCCGTGCGGGTGCGCTGCAGTATAAGTTAAGGCGACCTGGGCGATGGAGGAGACTTGGTGACAGGTGACTTTATGGCAGCAGTATCGTAGCAGCTAGAAACAATGATTGAGGATGTAAATTTAAGATCAAGCAGGCGTTGGGCGAGGGCTTGTTGATTGGAAGAAGAGCTTGACGGGGTGAAGGATAGCTTGAAAGGATTCAATTGTTTTCTCAAGTGTGAGCATTTCATCAATTGAATGTTTGGATGACAAAATGCGGGTCACAGGTCTCAGCCCACCTTAAATCATATGCAAGTTGAATCTAATAGGTCACAGGTCACAATAGCTGAATCTACAGTCAAAATAGTACAGTACTGGGTCTCCAGTTGATGTCAGGTTTGAAATCCACCAATAATGCGCCAAAAGTAAAACTAGGCATGGTACAAAAGCAAAGAAAAAGGAAAACACATCAAATGTTGATGTGATCACATTGCTGAGCGGTGGAACAGTGCCCAAATTCGCCGGGTCCTGGAAGGTTTGCCCAGTTTTGGTGATGTACTGCCTAACAGTTTCTCAGTCTTCAGGGTGTCTGAATGATTCTCACCCAGAATCTGTTTCTGTTTCTCGAGCACAAGAATCCTGAGTTCTTTGGCCTTCTTGTACTCACGCAGGTATGAGTATGAGCTGGCCAGGTTACCCATTGTACTCAGGGTGTCTGGATGATTCTCACCCAAAACCTGTTTCTGTTTCTCCAGCACAAGAACGTTGAGTTCTTTGGCCTTCTGGTGCTCACACAGGTATGAGTATGAGGTGGCCAGGTTACCCATTGTAGTCAGGGTGTCTGGATGATTCTTGCCCAGAAGCTGTCTCTCTTTCTCCAGCACAAGAACATTGAGTTCTTTGGCCTGCCGGTGCTCACACCCAGGTATGAGTATGAGTTGGCCAGGTTACCCATTGTACTCAGGATCTCTGGATGATCTGCCCCAAGAAGCTGTTTCTGTTTTTCCAACACTTCTTCCTGTAGCCTCGTCGCTTGTTGGTATCTTCCCCCTTCCCAAAATATTGTTGCATATTGAGCCCTGAAAACCAGAGCTATTTCTACATCCATCTTTACAGCCAATTCAATATGTGGACACAATAGCAGACTCGCCAATTGCATATCCCACTGAGGCCGTTCTGAAAGAGCCATGCCAAGTATGGACCCCATGGTGAACATGTATCCTTCTGGATTTTGAACTGTCCCTTGACTCCAAGAATGTACCAATGGATGAATAGAAAAGACCTTCTTCTCTGCATCAAAGCTGATCAATGAATAGGATTGGACCTCATTGGTAGCATCCAAAAACTGCAAAGAGTCCCATTCACCATCTGGTGCCAGAAAATGTGAGAGGAATTCCAAAGGCTCCTCTAGTTCTTCTTCAGATGGACCATCAGAAGAGATTTGGTACTCTGATGCGTAGCGGAAGATTTCCTCTGGGGTCCCATTATAATGGAGGACTTAACAATGCTGCAAGAACATGGCAGCTGGCAGTGTGAGTTGGTCAAAACTACTTTGCCATGTTGTGTATACTGCCCAGGCATATTGGTCATGAGACTGTGCAGGCTTTTCACTAAGCAGCCGTGCTTGGTGCTTCATATAAAGAGGCAGATAGCCATCCATGTCTCGAGATTTGGATATGAATGCACCAGCCTGAACAATTGCCAGAGGTAGATAGTGCAACGACTGAAGGAAGCATTAAAAATTAGATGAGTTGCCAGGGGAGTTGCCAGGGCTAATGGTCTTACCTTCACAATTTCTGCAGCACTTTGTTCAGTATGGATTGTGGCCTCCTGCAAAGCACTCTTGAGTAATAATGCCACTGCATCTTTCTCTTCCATGTCCGAGACAAGGGAGGAGTTGGATCCAGCATAAACACGGAGTCCTGGATTCCGAGAGGTGATGATGATATTCCCATGATTGCAGTGAGGAATAAAATCATTCAGATTGATGCTTGGATCATCTGCATTATCAAATAAAAGGAGCCATTCTTCAACTTTGCTGGTCAGCCATAGTAATCCATCTTGTGGAGAATCTCCAAAATCTTTCAGCACAGCTATATTCTTGAGACCTATATCAATTGTTGCAATGGTGCCGGTGTCAATGAAAAAGATGTCTTAGAAGCTGACATACAACTGGATCAATGATTACTTTCCAGTTGGATGATCAAGCTCACCGAGATGATGACCCCTTTATGAATTTCAGAGCAATTTGTGTTTTCCCGGCACCTCCAAATCCATGTAGCACATAAGTGTGTTGGATCCCTGTGTCAGAGAAAAAATGATGCATTTTGTTGAGGGTCTCCTGTCTGCCACAGAAGATTCTTGAGGGAGGAGGACAATGACTCGCAGTTTGAGATGCTCGGAGGTTCCGAAGTTGTGATGCCTGGTCTGTAGCAACTGCAGCTTGTAGATTGGGTGCAATTAATTGTGATGTCGTGATATTCACAATAGGGCCCTGCCCAATGCCACCAGTGCCACCTTGGAGGTGTGCTGGACCTCCAGGACCACCCTGGCCACCTATGTAAGATGATCAATTCCTTTTCTGCCTCAAGATAAGCAGTCCCGCACCAAAAATGCTGAGTAATCTAGAATCACCGTCTAGCGAAAACATGATGCTGGGTAGACCTTAGGGGGCAAGCATGTAAACCACTGGCAACATTTCAACAAGATCCAAACTGACTTCAGAAACAGAGGGAGAACTGCAGTAGTTGATGTGGAGGTTGAGGACAAGGAGATGGCACACAATGTGGGACACACGAGGACCATGCTTCTTTTCAGGCCATGTGCCGATCCTTATCTTTGTTACAATCATTGCATCTGTCCACATATTCTAGGCCTTCGCCGCCTCAAGAAAAGCAGTCCCGCACCAGCAATGTGGAGTGATCGAGAATCACCGTTTACGGAAAGCATACAGGCTGTAGGATTGCACCCGTGTGATAGATTAATTTCAATTGATCCGCATGATGCACGCGCGGCTGCGGATTTCAAACAACTCCCACCACCACCGTTGTAAGTATGAATTCCGCCGCTCCAAAGCCCAAAGGAACACACGGTGGGACCTGGGCGCAAGAAGAAAGTTGCAACTGTGGGAAACCCGGTGCAAAGCTCGAACTCGCAGCCCAGAAATCTGCCGCATGCTCCGACACATTCTGTGGGCACCGGCCCCTTACCCATCCCTCCCCAGTCCCAGTCGGCGGCCCCATTCTTCGGACCATACAATACAAATCAAGCAGCACCTTTGGTCAATTCAGTAACCACCTCTGCACCAACGAGGGGACCTGCATTTTTGGTCTGGTATTTGGCGCCAGAATAATGCGCCGCCGGTGCAACCAGAACTTGGCAATAAGTGTACGTACCTTTTTCATCACTATTACTGAGCACAAATTCATTATTATTATTATTGTCAGCTAACCGGGGGTTAAAGGTTTGAACAGCAAGCTTGTTCAAATCAACACTCAACTTGATACAGATGCAATAATCTTCAGCAGGTAATCCATGTGCCGTGTCGTTGCTGAGGGAGATCTTGTAGGCACCAGCAGGGTGCCGCTCTCCATGATGGACCCATGCACAATTGGGTTGGTCGGCGATAGGGAGTAGAGGAAATTGAGGAATGCACCAATATTCATGTGCACCCACTCGAGGGCGGTGCGCTGGTCTAGCAGACGGAGATTGTGGTCTGCGAGCCCGGGAGCGTTGGGGAAGCCAAAGATGTTTACACGGTAGTTGGTGCTGACGACGATGTGCCCCTGTGTGCGCTGGATCCAGGATGTCGGGTTAAAATACAGTGAGTGAGCGCCCCCCTGAAGAAAGCGCCCGCCAAAGAACCAGACCAAGATGGGGAGTTTTGCCCCGTCCGTCGATGCGGGGGTCCAGACGTTCTGGGTGATCCTTGCTAAACTCTTCGACGGGAAAGAATTCGGTCCGGTTTCCGCCTTTGGCGGAAAAGACGTCGGGGATGAGCTGTGTGCTCAGCGGAATCTGTGGGCACGCGGGGCCGAATACTGTCGTGTTGATGGAGACCGAGGAATTGTTGAAGCCCATGGGAGGGAGCCACCTTCGTGCTCCGGTTGGAGGAAGTGCGAACGGCACGCCGAGGAACTGGCACACAGTAGGCGAGGAGGGGTCGACGAATCCGTGTAAGGTGCCACTGTCGGTGGTGATTTCGCAACTTGCGCCGATTGGGGTTGCCGTGCTGGAGTGAATGGCGAGCGCCAATACTATGCTCAAGCGGTTGTAGATTCGCATTTAGGTAGACGAGATTGTTGCAAAGGAGGATGGGCGTGTTTGAGAAATGGTAATAAAGAGAGTGTTAACGTAGGATTTAAGTAGACTGTACCACTTCCAACACTCCGTGGGTCCGGAGGTAAATGCGGTAATTTATTTAAGCACTCCACAGCCTGCGCAAATGAGTTATGTTTTGAATAGCCACACACTCGCTTATTTGGTATCCATAAGGAAAGAAAGACGGCGAAAACTAGCCGAGTCTCGCTTGCTTCGTTATGTAGCGAGTAGGCGGTAACTGCCATCGACGGGAGGAAATTAATTGCTTCAATGGCTACCCTTGGGCCTGGATCAGATAAAACCATCCTTCCCGGCTGTCCGTTCGCTCGCATGCCTCGCACCGATGGGAACGGCACGCCGGCGGGGGTGACTCACCGAGAGTCAGTAAGGTGGGGCTTGGGTGGGGCTCATGATTGTGGGCGGTGGATTCAAGTCAAGGTAGGCTATTGTGTTGGCAGTCGACGTAAAAATTTGAAGCTCGTATCTCTCGTGCAACGAAGAGCAGCGCCGAGCGGTAGTCTCCAAAACAATCAGTTCCTGCTTATCGAGACTCACACAATTGACTCTTGATGAGCTGGCTGAGTGATTTGCTGTGGTATTCGTAGTTGGGAAGAGCAAGGGCGTCGAGGCGATGAGTTGGAGTATTCTATTTCGGGCGTGATCACTCCCGGGCCGGGATTGCGTACTTTCTCTCGTCCACCACGGCCACCAAAAAAGAAAATCGAGGGTACGTCAGTCTCCCGCGTTCTACCCCAGAACTAACCTGCGTTTGCAGAGACCTGTGCCCTTGAGCACCCTTGAAGCTAACCCACAACGCTCCTTGACGACCGCACCATCGCCCGATGCCCTGCCAAACTCATGAAAGGTGCGTACACCTGCGCCAAGGGGAGTATCGGCAAGCGGCATCAAAGATCGACCCATGTCTGGATGTTCGTGTTTGGCAACAACATTGATACCCCTGATGGGCTCACGTGGAGCGGCTCGCGTGCACTTCTGCGCGCAATTCTGCATCGTAGGAGATAAATCAATTCAAGATAAGACTAATACATGTGTAATCTACTTCAATCTACTCTGCTTAGCTGTATGGGAGTCAGAGCCAGTTGTAGATTGGGTCCCAGACCTTTCTCTTGCCCGTTTATCAGGGCTTCCATGTGGGGTTTCATTCTCAGCTGAACCTGGTGCGCTGTACAACCAGTTGTCCCAATCATCGCTATCTGGAAGGGTGTTTACGGCCCGGAATCTATCAGTCTCCTCAGTTGTGATGCCCAGAGCTTCTTCCTCGGCACGGCGAACTCGTGTATCTACATAGAACTGCGGAGGAACATCTGGTGGTCGTTGGCCTGATGTTGAGTGCTCGGCAAGAAGGTGAAAGAAGGCGTTATATTTCCAAACAGTTTTCCTATTCCCAGACTTTGATAGGGGGCATAGGGGACATTGAAGGGGAACATTTGTGCATGGAGTGGCCTTGCTGAATGTTGCAGCAGATTTATAAACCATTCTGGCATAGTGATAAGGGCAATTTGATGTGATTTGAACTGTGCTGTTCTTTGGTGTCACCTGTGTATAGCATTGTCCTTCAAGACCACACCAGCCGCATGGTTCACCACCAATCGTGATTTCTAGAAAGACACTCTGGTCCTCTTTCTCCCGTAAGGCAAAAAGAAGATGTTGGCCGACATGATTCCGCATGAGAGATAGCTTGGTAGCAGTGCCGCAAAGCTTGCACTGAACCTGCTCTTTTGCTTCCAACTTGGGTTTTGGTCGTATATGAGATGGGACATTGACGCAGAACACTTTCTGACCTATTGAATTTATTAGACAAGACACTCATTGCTCAAAAATACCCAACGTACCATCCAGATCACGATAAGGTACACAGATATTCCTGACTTCAGGAAGGTTACCAATTCGAATTCCTATATCATCGCTCTCGGGGTCAAGCATATCCCAAGCAAATTGTTTGGTGTCCTCTAACTGAGATAATTCAACAGTCCAGGTTGCCCTCTCAATGTTACCGTTGTGGTTGGACTCTGTTGTATTTGGTGCCAAAGGAAAGACTTCTGATGAGGGGAACTGGAGGAGAAGTTGTTTGTTTTTTGCATGGGCAGCCATCTCGTTGGTATCAACTTTGAGAAATTTCCTGTTCCATTCCCATCTAGTCTTGTCTGCAGACGGAGTCATGTCCATTAATTGGCCAACAACTGTGATACCAGACTTGGGATTGTCTTGGTCATTGACATGAATGGCGGAGAGCGGGATAGGTTCATTCTCTTTCTTGAACTCCTTGATCATCAGTGCGCATAGACACACATCTTGCTCGGTTCTGACAAGGACTCCAACAAGATCATCAATCTTAATCATATCCTCTTCTTCAAGAGGATCAAAATCAATGTCAAGTTTTCTCTGATGAAAGTCTGCCACAGATATCCCTTGAACTCGTTGTGTTCTCGTGGTCGATTTCTTGCTACGGTTTGAACTAAGACCTGCCACAAGTGAAGACTTGAAATACTGTTTCCCGTCCTTGTCGGTAAGATACTTTGTGACCATGTTGGGTGGGCCATCCTCGTCAAGGTCATCAAGATCGTCTGGGAAATAATTGTCCAGATCCAGACCAAAAATGTCTGCATTCTGTTCTGGGCCATCCTCGGAGACCAGATCCTCAGCAGAGATAGATGGTGCATCAGGATCAACAGGGGCTGCAGGAGGAAAACGTTCATTCTCCATTTCAGAGCGGTAGTCACTGTCCGAGAATGAAGTCCCTATATACTCCCCTAGAGGTCGCAGATGATCACGGTTCTCATCTTTGAACACCTTTTTCCAGTCTATTCGTGCTTCTCGGCCAAAGTATTTCTCAAGAACATCATTGGCAATCTTTGATCCATCCTCATATTCATGGGGTATGTCCACATTCCCTACAACCACATTGCCAAGCCACGATGCAGGGTTTATATGGTCAATGCCTAGTGCACCAGTCAATTTCAACTTGCGATGCCCCCGGTCAAGGTCTGGATTTCGTTGGAATGTTGCATTGATCAATGCACCAGCAGCCAGCTTTTGAACAAGCTGCTCAATGTTAAAGTTGGGTGAATGATCGATAGTCCTTGTGTCACAGAATACACCTTCTAACCGGTCTGTCCCATCCAGAATTATGTAGAATTTCAGCTTTGGATTGATTCCCTGAAGTCGAGCTGTAGTGATGATATTACATCGAACAATAAGCTGTGAATCGGCAAACAGGGGGTTGGTCAGGAAGTTGATTCCGTTTTTTAAATACATAGCAGTGCAGAGATGAGCATATGTAGACAGGGAGCGAATTTGTTGTGAAAGACTCTGGTTTATTTCGATAAACGGAAAAATCAAGTATCCCATGAATTCTGCATAAAAATTAATTGAATGCCGGGTTTTTGCTTCACTCGGATGTGTGGGCATAGGAAGCTTCTGTAAGGCATGCAATTCTTGTATCAAGCTGACAGCCTTGGGAACATTTTGTTTGTCTCCCGGATCTAGAAGTCCTTTGGCCTTTTCATAAGATATGTGTGGGTGCATGGCTAGGTGCTTAAGCAAATCTGATGGCTTCAGAACGGTATCTCCGATAGAAATCCCAACTAAGTTCCGAGTCAGTGTTGCAAATCCTACATCCATTTTGTTAGTTTCATGAGATAGTGGGAGACTAGGATGCATACGTTTGGCCACATGTTTGAGATCTGAACCTGGAATAGCACCATCCTTTGAGGTGTACTTGTTGATACCAAGGCACTTGTCAAGGATTTTCCCCAGTTGAGAGTTTGGGTCCACCGACTTGGCCATACAGATAATAAATTTAGCAAGACGGAAAACATTGTCCCCATCACTTTCAATAGACCAGATAGGACCATGCATTTTTTCTCCCTGAGGATCAAGTTTCCACGCATCAAGTACAGTCTGTAGCCATTCAGCAAAAGTTGCACCATTCTCAGTCTTATCTGTAGGAGATGCAATAATGGGCACGGCAGTATAATGTTTCTCATTTGCATAAGGGGCAATGGCAACAACAGTGGCATCACTGCCATAGCAGACTCGGGTCTTTGACTTTTTGTCTGTCTCTGCGAGTGCTTTTCGAACTTGTTCGAGGGATTCCAGAGATTCGACTGTGGTATTAACGCGATCGGAGTGCTCCCGGCAGAGACCCAAGATCGCATCTCGTTCAGGATCGTAACGGGTGCGTGTTTCCAAAGCCACACCATCGAACATCAGAATATTCCCTGGTAGTGCTGAGCAGCCTGGAAAGACCGGGGCAGGTTTAACATCTGGACCAAAGAAGGCAGCAATGTTTGAATGAATCTCCTCTTTTTTAGGGGTCCCAATAGACGCTATAAGTTTTGGAACCTTGCAATGCTTTTTGACTGTAAAGACAGAAGCTAGTCCCATAGATTTCTGTAAGGCATACAAGAGTTTGGGTCCTCCAATTGCCTTGACCAGGAAAGATATATCCAGTTCTCGTTGGCTATAACCGCCACCGACACGGTACACTTTGCGAAGAGCCCTGTCTAGCATAGACAAGAGCATTCTTGGAGTTGCTCCTCGAGAGAGTGCATGCTCTAGTATCCGGCGTAGTCCAGCAAATTCCTCCCTTGCAATGAGACTGAATATTCGGTTGTAATCATTTATCTGCTTGTCATGGCGCTTGTTCATCCTCCGCAAGTTGTCAACCTAAACATTATTCAAATCAAAAAGATGAGCTTGTTAAAACTGCATTTTCCTGACCTGAGTCCGTAGCACCCTAAGTTCTGCCACCATTTTGGAAATAAGAATGTCTTTCTGCCGGGAGGTCAAGTATCTCATATTTGTGTGGTCCTTAACCTCTTTGGCTCGACTTTTCATGTTGATAAAGGCAACAGTGTGCGGTAATGTTTGGCAGGATGTGCAAGTGATATGTGGGCTGCCAGAATCTGGATTTAAACAGTCATTTGAGCGGAAAACAATGGTATTGGTCCTCGAATGAAACTTGATTGGTTCCCAGCGTGTGGTTGAATTTTCGTGGAGGAGATGGGGATAATCTGCCCAGACTGAACCGGGTGTCCATGGGACTTCAACTCCTGGACAACCCTGTGGATTTCTGAGGAGGGTTCTACTTGAGGATGCACACATTAAGCATTATCTGAAAACATAGAATTAAACAAACCCTGAGTACCAGTGAAGAAGAAAAGGATGGTCCCTAGGTGGACCGAGGTGTGTCCAGGTCGTGCCGGTGACGGCGCCGAGTCTTAAGGTAAAAATGAGAGTGGGGGCTGGGAAATGATCGCTGAAGCCGTAGATTGCAAACTAAGGAAGATATAATGAAAACTTAGCTTGAGAAGACTCAAATGGAGGTGGATGCGCGCGGAATGTTCAGCAAAAGTCGATTCGACGTCGTGGTAAGAGGTAAAGAGAGGAAGTGAGGTAATGATCCGAGGGGAAATAGTCCAAAACATATGTACGTAAATTGCCCATGGTTGAAAAGCCGTAGCTGAAGTCGAACCGTTACAGCAGTCCGGGAGCTACGCAAATACGGAATAGGGAGATGTACGCTGCCCCGCTCAGCGCCGAGAATGGGTGCCCAATCCATCTCGAGATCAATCCCCGGCGTAGTCCGAGATGCCCGAGACGGTTGAACTCTTCGCGTTGGCGGTACGTAGGGTGAAAGAAATAATGTCTGTGTGGTATATGAAAGGTGTGAGTAGTATAATGTGAGGTAGAGGGTGAAAGGTCTGTAGGACAATATTTGGAGGATGGAGAAATATTTGTACTTGAGATGTACATCCGAATAGCTTGAGCGTAGAATATGTGATGTCGTAGTTGCTGAGAGGTGGATGAAATCTGAGAGTAACTGAGTAAGTAAAGTAGCTGTGGAGGTAAGATAAGTGGGATATGAGATGTGGAATGATAGAATAAATTTGTGCCGTGTTGTGCCGAGAAACTTGGTTTGAGTAGAAAACCCGCCCATAACCCGAAGGCGATGAGCGAGGCGAATCGCACTTCCACACCAGCCAAAGGTGGTTCTGGGGGAACTTGGGCCAGGTTTCGGTTGTTTGTTGGTGTGGAAGGTCTCGGTGTGGCCTCTCCTGAACGCTCATGAGAGCTCTGAGGATGAGGCTGGGCCATAGACTGTGCTGTCGGATATCTTGTTTGAGGTGTGGACCCTCCAGGAAACACATGAGACCTCTGAGGAAAAGGTTGGGCTACAGTGTGTTCTGGAGGATTCCTCACTTGACTTGTGGACGCTCCTGGATGCTCACGGGAGCTCTGAGTAAGTGGTTGCTGTGCTGCCGGATTTCTGGTCTGCTGTGCTTGTTTTCGAAGCTTGATAATTTTATTACATTGAGAAAGCACAAGTGTACATTGGCAACACACCTGCTTTTCGAGTTTTTCTTGCATTTTTTTCTTACATGCTTCCCTGTGTAAATTTAACCGGTAGACGGTTGTGCCTGCCGCCCCGACGTCGATGACCTCTGACTTGCACACATCACAGGTGACCTTATGGACCTTCTTCTCCCCGTCGTAGTAAGTCTGAAGCTTTGCACCATCAGACATTGTCATCTCTCGGGGCTCCGACGTTGCTAACACTTTTGGGGGCATTGGGGAGGGTAAGAGTGAACGTGGGTGTCATAGACCCACTTGATAGACTATTTATTACCTCCCTGGGTCATCGTAGTACCGAAATGAAACATTCACCCGTTCACAGTGTGTCCTTCTATCCTATGTATCACTTCCACCCATTGGACGAGGTATATTGGGCGCGCCGGTGCTCGCGGCGCTTCCGCGTGAGCCCATCAGGGGTATCAATGTTGTTGCCAAACACGAACATCCAGACATGGGTCGATCTTTGATGCCGCTTGCCGATACTCCCCTTGGATGGATGCATCCAAATGATTATGGATGACGCTGACCCTCGGGGGTTGGACACTCGAGCTACATCCTCTGCAGGCCCAGGACGTGTCCAGAGGGTGTTCTGGGGGTGTGCATACACTACAGAGTAGCAATGAGGGCGTTTATGGGGTCAAAATGTGAAATGTATCCAAACATTGAGAACACCAAAGGTGATGATGCCCCGAACCCAAGCTCAGAGGAAGCATACGAGGGGTGGCTAGTGAATGTAGCATGCATCTAGGGAAGTCCTCGAGGGTCCAGAGGGGATGTAGGGAGTGTCTGCCAGTGTCTGTTTTTTCGATGATGGTGGTTCAATCAGAAGCAACAGAGATACGACAGCTCATGGTGCAGGACATCTGGGTCCACAGAGGGGTGTCTCGGTGGGTGTTGGATTTGCTGTAGTAGTCCATTATGATGACAGGTAGTGATGTTCTGGCTTTGGCTTTGGCTTTTTGGCTTGGCCTTGGCCTCGGAAAATCTCAAGCCAGGCCAGGGTCAAATTGTAGGCTTTGGCCTGGCTTTTGCTTGGCCTAGCTTGGGGCCATGGCTTTTGGCAGAGAAATCAGTTTGGCTTTGGCTTTGGCTTTGGCCTTGATGAATCCTAGGCCAAGCCAAAGCCAACTCGAGCCAAAGCCGGCCAAAGCCAAAGTCAAGCCAAAAAGCCATGGCTTTTTGGCCTGAGGCCAAAGCCAGAGCATCACTAATGACAGGACTTTCTGCGGCAGCTCCCTCTAGGCCAGAAGAGGGTGGGGCGGAAGCCTTCAAGAAGAGCAGATGCTCCTCAGCCCCCTCATCGCGCCGCTCAGCCTGAATGGAGCATAAGTTGGAGAGGGGAAAAGTAGGCTCTACTCACAGGAAATGTAACACAGTGCAGCTGGGCAAGAACTTGTCCGGCACCGACGTCGGACATGTTCAGGAGGCTCCGTAGGAAGACATCATCTCTAAATTGGTCTTGCTGCTGGGCAAGGAGCCAACGGTCCATGAGTTCCTTGTCCTGTAGTCCATGGCGAGTGCGTGTTTTGTCGAGATGAACCAAGTGAGTGCAGTGTCTTGCTTTGAGGTAGTGATAAGTCATGAGGGAAAGTTTGAGAAAGACGAGGCACGGCCAACGCCGGCTATAAGACCGCAAGTCCTACTGTCTGCCATTTTGTGGTGCAGAGGAAAGGGGACGGAGCGAAAGAGGTAGGCAGTGATTATCCATCAAAGCTTTTTAAATAGCCCGACCTTCGCCATAGTACCGTAACCTTTTCATCCTCTGCCTTTCACCGACCTAAACAAATCGCCAAACTGGCAAAACCTTTAAAAGATGGCTCCCTCAAGTCCCCTTTCTCCAGCCCTCCATGCCTTCTATCAAAATCAACGGCAAAAATGTCAGCATCCCTCCTCTACCCTTGCGGCCCCGTACACCAGCGCAGAAATATACCGCCAGCAATACTCGAGAGCCTCACCACGGTCCTCTGAGCTCCTGGCTAAAAAACACCATGGCCACTTGCTTCCCTCGTAGGGAGACGGATACAACTGACCTGGATTCGGACAAAGTTCTGTGCTCCGTTCACATGAGATACAGCAAGGTCGGTCTATTCCATCGCTCAACTGCAACACCGAATTAATTTGAGAGAGGCCGCAGATGAAGGGACCATTTTTGAAGGCCCCGACAAATACCATCTCTTCATGTCCATCGAGACACCCTCCAATGCCGGTGTCGCAAACTCATACAACCTTTCCCCTGCCTCACCCTTGGCCACTGGATTGGTTCTCATCAGGACGGCGACGTGCCCGCTTGGACCGCCTACCTCACCAAGGACATGGTTAATCATTTCTGCCAGGACCGTTGATACGCCATGAAAATGAACGCCGGTGAAAACTCACTTTTTCACTACTTCTGGCTTCGCACACATGCGCATCGAGCCGCTAGCAGCAAGTCCTAGGGATAACCAGGGGTAAGGGTATACCCCCAGAGGTATGGAGAGGGGTACAGGAAGGGTAGAGGTAAAGGTAGCAACATTTGTACCTTTGAGCAAACCTCTCCCAACCCCCAAAGGTACAAAGGTATTAAGAGGTATCAGACCAGAGGCTTACAATGTCTTTTGGGCTGAGTTGTTGATACCTAGAGTGTGACTTTCAGGTGTTCCTGACAGGTCCTGAGTTTGACCCTTAGTCTGCCCCCGGTCCGAATTTATTCCACCCAGCTGTCCGCATTTTCTGACAATGTTATGACATCCACGTGCTCAAGTTCTCCAAGTTAATGCACTTAGCATCATCACCAAGTAAGCCCTAGTTAAATTTTATTACTTATATAGTATACCCTTTATTTGTTTGTCAAATATACAGCGTTTTGAGCCATACCTCTGAAAATACCTTTGAAAGGTCATGGAGAGGGGTACAGAGGTTTGTACCTTCTGAATACCTCTGGCAAGGTAGAGGTATTATCCCTCTAAGGGTAAGGGTTTGAGAGGTAAAGGTAGAGGTACAGTGTTTTGTACCCTTACCTTACCCCTGGTGAACCCTAGCAAGTCCTGTTGCATAGCATTGGCACTTGAGTTGCAATGGTTAATTGGGAACCGGCTGGACTATGGGAGCAGAAAGTACATACTGCTGCAAGTCGTTCAAACAGCACTTCAGGATCTGCTCTATTTTCATGTGCTTTGACCTCTTGTGCTTTCCATACTTGCTACCTGACTGTTGCTATAAGATGTACCTAGATAGTGCGGCAGCTGTCGCTATAAGATGTACCTACAGTGGCGGCAAAAAGAAATGGGTTTTGTCGTTTGGTGTCGTTTCTTGAATTACTTTAAATAAAAATTTACCATACACTAATCTCAATTCTATGATGTTTCATGCAGTTTAATCCATATGACACCAGCTCCATTCCTTCGTAATAAAAAAAGTGAGAGTTTTCAGGAAAATCAACATTCTAAAATTAGATCACACTGAAAGATGGTGCATATAGCGTGAAAGCACTCATAAAGGAGACCTCATTGCCATTTTACTTGACCTAGATTGCTTGGGGTTTGAGCTCACAATGTCCGCTGCAAATCCCTCATTTTGACTCAAAATGGCCAAAAATGGCTCTAAAACACCAAAAATGACCAATTTGCGGGCTCTGTACTAGGCTCAAATCCCAATCGATTTAGGTCAAATAAAATGGTAATGAGGTCTCCTTTACAGGCACTTTACTGCTGTATTGACTATTTTCTTGTGTGACCTATTTTTAGAATCGTGATTTTCCCAGTAACACTTATTTATTTATTTTATTCTGAGAGAATGACACGGATGTCATATAGTTCAAGTTATGCCATTCATCATTAAATTCAGTGTAGTGTATGATAGCATTTTATTTGAAGAGATTTGGTCAAGAAATGACCCCAAACGGCAAAACTTATTTCTTTTTACCGCCACTGTAGATACAGTGCTCAATTTACAACCCTCACCACTCCGCACCTTGCCTGCCTGAATTCCCTAACAAAGGACCATGACCGGGGTATTTGAGTCTAGCCATGAAGCGGCTTAAAAGGACTCATACTGCCAGGCGAAGCAGTGGCCCCCAAAACCAAGTTCAGAGTAGGATTGGATATTATGATTGTTATCAGGGGACAACATCCTCGCCGACGAAGCTGTTACATAGATGAGTGATTTTCCTTTTTTTGAGAAGAAAAATGCTTACCGAGGGCAAGCAGTTGCTGGCCAGAGTTTGATTGATTATGGTGATGGTTATGGTGGGTTAATGCCGATGTCGACGAAGCTGTTTTCCATGAGCATTTCTAGGCGGGAGTTGACCGCCACCAACCGGATGGTGTGTTAGAGGAGCGGTACTCGACTCGGCGAAGCCTACGACGGAGTGAGGTACCCGGGTTCCAAAATATCAGAAGTGCATACCTGTGGTGTCGCCTTGAGAAATAAACGGATGGTAAACATCAATGGACAAGAGGAAAAATAGGAGCCCAATAAAGCCCAAGCAAGATGTCAAAAGTGAGGTTGGGCACAATGTCGCAGTTGGTTGGAACCGACAAAGAGAGATGTCCCGGAACAGTTGCTGTCACAAGAACACAAGGTTTGCGCGGTGTTGGCAGGCGGGCGTAGAAGGCAGATGATAGGCAAGTACGGGGAGCAGCTTGGTAGGTAGCAGAGAGGACAGAGAGCCCATTTACAGCAAGAGACATGGTTGCAAATAGCGAGAGGGTTGTAGACGGATCTCCAACCTAAATATGCAGCGGAAAAGGGGGTCAGGGGGCCGGAAAGGAGTTCTGATCAAAGCTGACAGGATGAATTTAACCATACATGGCAATGAAATCAAAACATGTCTGAAAGAGGAAGCCGTCCAAATTGGGACAGAAAATCAGTTCCAATCACCTTTTTTTACGTCCCCAAAATCCACTACCAGGAGATACCGGGAATACAGCTGTAAATACCATTCAATTGATTCAGCACGTGACTTATTCCCTAACTGAGCATGCCGGGATGAATTTAACCATACATGGCAATGAAATCAAAACGTGTCTGAAAGAGGAAGCCGTCCAAATTGGGACAGAAAATCAGCTCCAACCACCTTTTTTTACATCCCCAGAACCCACTACCAGGAGATAGCGGGAATATAGCTGTAAATACCATTCAATTGATTGGAACATACAAAAGGGAGTGACCGGAGTCCCGATCGCCGCTCGCGTGGTTGCATACCCCGGGGCACGTCTAGACTGGGAACCGATCTCTTGTATGAAGTGGGAAAACATTCATAGAGAGACTGGTCGATCTGAGTTTGAAATCCTAGAGCACATGATCAGTGGCTGTGAATCACGCTTATATCACGAGCTGCTCACGTTTCACTTTCCCACACTACTTTTTCAAGTGTTTTTTCTCGCCGACATCATCTCCCGTCGTCATCGCTTCCCCGGCCCGCCCACTGTTCTGCGCTGAGCAAAAGAAACATGTGAGAAAAGCATGACAAAAGCATGACTGCTCGCGCACCCTATCAATTCAAACTTAGATTGACCGGTCTGTCTATCGACAAACTTGTTTTCATAGACAGATCGGTTCCCGGTCTAGGGCATGTCAGTACATGACTTATTCCCTAACCGAGCATGCACCAGGGCCCACGACGACAAAGCCTCGTTTGAGTTGTGAATCAACATATTATTGATAAGCCATGGGAAAGCCTGGAGAGATGAGTACTGAGTGACATCAACATGAAATTGATTCGAAGATCGAAAGAATGTTCTTACAAGCTGGCATTAAGGGGAGTCAGAGTGGCTGATTCTGTGTTGATTTTGCCTTTGATCCTCAGATAATTCTGATCAAGAATCGAGGATGGACTCTGACCGCCCCGATTCTATAGGATTCTGCCCAGCAGCGGTTCCAACTTTGATTCTTACCTTGACCGCTAAATTAGATGATATCAATTAAATGATTCTCGGCAACGGGATTGTTCCAGAGTCATTGCAGTTTTGGCCGGGGAGCCACAACTGCAATAATTCTGGAACAATTCTCGACTTTGATCGGTTCTCGAGGCAACAATTCTGCGCCGATTCTCAACCCAGAATCAATTCAGAATCCAGGTTTAAATCAATGCAGAATCGGCCACTCTGACTCCTCTTATTATTGCATTCAATGGGTTGAACAAGGTAGTGGGAAGTCTGGTTTGACAAACAATTGAACTATATCTCGTTTAGGATCAAATAAAGCTCACTCCGAGTGGTAGCACAGTGAAAAGAACAAGATTCAACTAATCCGGTGAAACGGGCAAGATGCGCTGACTACGGAATGGGCTAAACTAAGCTCTGAATGCGGGCTAGCTGAACAACTAACACACCACACACAAAACACACACACACCAACCCAATCCTATCTAAACTGACTCACGGGGGACTTAGCGCGTCTTCCTCGATGAGTTCGGGTCCTGAATCAGAGTATGCGACTGCGGGTCTGATGTCTAGAGCACGTATAGTTGTTCTATGCGTTCAAAACGTCTCAAAATGCAGCGTCTAGACGCTAGTTGGCTTGGCTGCTTGGCTTCTAAACAAGACTTCCAGAGAAGGATGCACAGGTTTATATATAAAGGATTGTTACTAGGAATCGCACCGAAGTACAGGTGCCTAGGCGAGGAGGTGTAGATTTGGACTGAAAATCCCGTTCAAGGGCTATGCTGCTTCGTCTAGACAGCCTCTATTGCACTTGCTAGCCTCTCGAGAACTAGCGGCAGACTCGGACTCCTTTGAATCCAAGCTCTTTTCCGTACACTTGGGCTTATTACGGACCTCAAAGTACTATCCAACACGACTAGACGACCGGTGATTGTCCCAGGGTTCTCCCAAAGTGCTGTGCTGGGTGTGGTCAGTTTTAGCGAGGTGTTTCCTGGTCACCCAATGCGGATGCCCTGCTAGAGTCCACTCGCGATGACAGTCGCAGTTCTCAAGCCTTCTTTGTGCGTACGGTCCTGATTTATATGTGGAGACAGTAGCCGCTCATCATCTCCCAATGCGAAGCTTTGCTTATAAGTTCACACAAAAGTTCTGGATCCAACAAGCAATGCTGCAATTTTATAGACTACTGTTACACAGAGAGAGACGGTACTTTAATCTCCGCTAAGTGGCCTGAGCACACCCGAATCGTCGTAACGATGAGCGGGGCATGAACTGGTCTATCGCGGTATTTTATGAGGCTTTATATACGATTCTGAGAGAAAGAGATGAGGTAAAGAGAAATGAGTAAAACAGGCTGATGTTCTGGTCATGCGGTCATCCTCGGAAGGCTAACCGGGTCTATGCAGGCTCTGGGCTTGCCAGAAAGTCATATAGATGACGATCTTGGGGGCCCAGTTCGGGTATATGGCCAGTTCGGGCTGTCCAGACAGCTCCCGGAACCTGGTAATTTGCAAAACTATGTCCCCCGCCGCCGGACTGCTCACCAATCCGCTTGTATACCCCGATAGCACACAGACTAGACATATATACGTCTGCCCATGGCTACATCTCAACAAGAACTCCTTCATCATGTTTGTGCTTGTGGCGCCCCAACGCTGACCGCGTCGTGTTAGTCACCTGACTGGCTAGAGGGGCACTTTAGGGTAACCCCTCCTTATATCTCTAAGCTCCTTGCACCGTCTAGACGCAGTACTTTGCCATCTAGACCACCTATTGAGCCGTTCTATACTCGTCTAGACGCCTGTAGCTTAGTGCGCCGACTCGTCTAGACAGACCCTATATCATGTTGCTTGCTCTGCTAGTGAAGACTATGGCTTTCCTGTGCAGTCGTTGGTTCCTGTGATAAGATAATTGACATTCTGAGGTACTAGACCCCGTATAGACCTCCTTGGTATGTTTACTTCGCACAGTGTAAACACTTGTAACCGCGCCTAGCACTGTACTAATACTACAGCCAGCAGCCGGAGCTCACTCTGACTCTCCTTTGTACCACTGAACAGAGTTCTAGTGGGTATATTGACCCGTCTAGACAGCTTAATTATTACTTAGTAGCATCTAGACAGACTAGTGCTAAAAAGCGCAAATAATAGCCAGATGGCAGCGTACTCAGTGACACGCCGTTTCACCGGGTGAGATGCATGTCTTCCCATATTAATTGGCACAACATCTTCTGTTGTGAATTCGAAGGTTGAGGTGAATTCTTCCGCATCAGAGGCTGCGAGTCAAGAAAGGAAGAATAACTGTCAATGTGCAGACATTGAGCGATGAAAATCTGGATGATGTGCACGATAGGTGTGTGGCTGCAGTGGTGAGCTGCAACAAGGGGGGGTGGGGGAGGTAAGCCGCTGCACGGAGGTATTGCGGCCTTGCCGGAGTGTTCAGTCTAGTGGTGCCGTCAATGTGCATGATCATAGTCATTCCGCGGAATGCATGATCCCAAGTAGTGGCCTGCAAAAAAAGAAAAGTTGATGACATACCATGTCCCAGAGCGCAACCTGCATCTAGTCACTGAGCGCTCTCCTGACTTGGGAGCCCACAGGTCCAGTCACCAGCGGTTGGCAAAGAAACCTTATTGTCCAATGCAGTGTTGGCCATCGGTGCCAGATCCCGCAGCAAACCATGCAATATCGGCAGTAAGAAGGCAGTGGTGATGTGCTACACCATAAAAAAAAAACATCATCCGCCACAGTGTAAATCAGGTTGTTTTGAGGCATTCTTTGCAAACTTTCAAAGGCAAATTTCGCAAGACCAGTGGAACCGACAGCAGTAAGAATTGAGAATCCAATCTCCCGATACCCCATATCCATTATACTAAATTTTGGGCAAGATTGGAGGGTATCAAAATTTGAACTCAAAACCACCTTTTGATGCATTTAGGGAGGTAGAGGTGCTTGTGGGGATCCAATTGACTACAGAAGACAAGGAGCATGAGGTATCTTCTGTAATTTGTTGAAGCAACACGGGTTTTCCTATGAGAAAGTTGAAAGGACACAAAATATGCCAAACGGTGGCGCAATATTCACAGGTAGATAGGTAACAAAAAAAAAGGTTCCAAACCAACAGTGAACCACGTTCACTAGATACACCACTAAGCCACGTACAGTAGGAAGAATAATACCTATCCGGATGTGAGCAGATATGGAAGCAGTATTGAAGCAGCCAGAGACAATGATTGAGGATGTAAGTTTGAGGTCAAGGAAGCGTTGGGCAAGGGCTGGTTAATTGGAAGAAGAGCTTGATCGGGTGAAGGATGGCTTGAAAGGATTCAATTGTTTTCTCAAGTGTGAGTATTTCATCAATTGAATGTTTGGATGACAAAAATGCTGGTCACAGGTCTCAGCCCACCTTGAATTGTATGCAAGTTGAATCTCATAGGTCACAGGTCAGAATAGCTGAATCTACAGTCGAAATAGTACAGTACTGGGTCTCCAGTTCATGTTGGGTTTGAAATCCATCAATAATCTGCCAAAAGTAAAACTAGGTATGGTACAAAAGCAAAGAAAAAGGAAGACACATCAAATGTTGATGTGATCACATTGCCGAGTGGTGGAACAGTGCCCAAATTCGCCGGATCCTGGAAGGTTTGCCCAGTTTTGGTGATGTACTGCCTACCAGTTTCTCAGTCTTCAGGGTGTCTGGATGATTCTCACCCAGAATCTGTTTCCGTTTCTCCAGGACAAGATTCCTGAGTTCTTTGGCCTTCTTGTACTCACGCAGGTATGAGTATGAGCTGGCCAGGTTACCCATTGTACTCAGGGTGTCTGGATGATTCTCACCCAAAACCTGTTTCTGTTTCTCCAGCACAAGAACGTTGAGTTCTTTGGCCTTCTGGTGCTCACACAGGTATGAGTATGAGGTGGCCAGGTTACCCATTGTAGCCAGGGTTTCTGGATGATTCTCGCCCAAAACCTGTTTCCGTTTCTCCAGCACAATAACCTCGAGTTCTTTGGCCTTCTGGTGCTTACCCAGGTTTGAGTATGAGATGGCCAGGTTACCCATTGTAGTCAGGGTCCTTGAATGATCCTCCCCCAGAAGCTGTCTCTGTTTCTCCAGCACAATAACCTCGAGTTCTTTGGCCTTCTGGTGCTTACCCAGGTTTGAGTATGAGCCGGCCAGGTTACCCATTGTACTCAGGGTGTCTGGATGATTCTCACCCGAAACCTGTTTCCGGTTCTCCAGCAGAATAACATTGAGTTCTTTGGCCTTCTGGTGTTCACCTAGGGCTGAGTATGAGGTGGCCAGGTTACCCATTGTACTCAGGGTATCTGGATGATTCTCCCCAAGAACCTGTCTTTGTTTCTCCAGCACAATAACATTGAGTTCTTTGGCCTTCCGGTGCTCACCCAGGTATGAGTATGAGCTGGCCAGGTTACCCATAGTCTGCAGGGTCTTTGGATGATTCTGCCCCAGAACTTGTCTCTGTTTCTCCAGCACAATAACATTGAGTTCTTTGGCCTTCTGGTGCTCACCCAGGTATGAGTAAGTGCCGGCCAGGTTACCCATGGTCTGCAGGGTCTTTGGATGATTCTCCCCAAGAAGCTGTCTCCGTTTCTCCAACACTTCTTCCTGTACCCTCATTGCTTGTTTGTATCTTCCCCCTTCCCAAAATATTCTTGCATATTGAGCCCTGAAAACCAGAGCTATTTCTACACCCCTCTTTACAGTCAATTCGACATGGGGACACAATAGCAGACTCGCCAATTGCATATCCCACTGAGGCCGTTCTGAAAAAGCCATCCCAAGTATGGACCCCATGGTGGACATGTATCCTTCCGGATTTCCAACTGTCCCTTGACTCCAAGAATGTACCAATGGATGAATAGAAAAGACCTTCTTCTCTGCATTAAAGCTGATCAATGAATAGGATTGGACCTCATTGGTAGCATCCAAAAACTGCAAAGAGTCCCATTCACCATCTGGTGCCAGAAAATGTGAGAGGAATTCCAACGGCTCCTCTAGTTCTTCTTTAGAGGGACCGTCAGAAGGGAATTGGTACTCTGATGCATAGCGGAAGATTTCCTCTGAGATCCCATTATAATGGAGGAATGAACAATGCTGCAAGAACATGGCAGCTGGCAGTGTGAGTTGGTCAAAACTAATTTGCCATGTTGTGTATACTGTCCAGGCATATTGGTCATGAGACTGTGCAGGCTTTTCACTAAGCAGTCGTGCTTTGTGCTTCATATAAAGAGGCAGATAGCCATCCAGATCTCGAGACTTGGATATGAATGCACCAGCCTGAACAATTGCCAGAGGTAGACAGTGCAATGACTGAAGGAAGCATTAAAAATTAGATGAGTTGCCAGGGCTAATTGTCTGACCTTCACAATTTCTGCAGCAATTTGTTCAGTATGGCTTGTGGCCTCCTGCAAAGCACTCTTGAGTAACAACGCCACTGCATCTTCCTCTTCCATGTCCGAGACAAGGGAGGAGTTGGATCCGGCATAAACACGGAGTCCTGGATTTCGAGAGGTGATGATGATATTCCCATGATTGCACTGAGGAATAAAATCTTTCAGATTAATGCTTGGATCATCTGCATTATCAAATAAAAGGAGCCATTCTTCAACTTTGCTGGTCAGCCATAGTAATCCATCTTGTGGAGAATCTCCAAAATCTTTCAGCACAGCTATATTCTTGAGACCTGCATCAATTGTTGCAATGGTGCTGGTGTCAATGAAAAAGATGTCTGAGAAGCTGACATACAACTGGATCAATGATTACTTTCCAGTTGGATGATTAAGCTCACCGAGATGATGACTCCTTCATGAATTTCAGAGCAATCTGTGTTTTTCCGGCACCTCCCAATCCATGTAGCACATAAATATGTTGGATCCCAGTGTCAGAGAAAGATTGATGCATTTTGGTGAGGGTCTCCTGTCTGCCACAGAAGATTGTTGATGGAGGAGGACAATGACTAGCCATTTGAGATGCCCGGAGTTTCTGAAGCTGTGATGCCTGATCTGTAGCAACTGTGGCTTGTAGATTGTGTGCAATTAACTGTGATGTTGTGATATTCACAATAGGGCCCTGCCCAATGCCACCAGTGCCACCTTGGAGGTGTGCTGGACCCCCATCACCACCTCGGCCACCTGTGCAGGATACTGAATTCCTTTCGCGACTCAAGAAAAGCAGTCCCTCACCAGCAATGTGGAGTGATCGAGAATCACTGTCTAGGTAAAACATAATGCCGTGTTGACCTTGTGAGGTAAGCATATCAACCACCAGAAACATTTTCACAGGGGAGAAACTGACTTGAGGTATCACTGCAGTAGTGGACGTGGAGGTGGAGGACAAGGAGATGATACACAACGTGGGAGACACGAGGACAAAACTTCGGGCCGGGTGCCGATCTTTATCCTGGTTACAATCAATGCACCTGTCCGGATATTCTGGGCCTCCGCCGCCCATTTACCTGTCTGGGATGTAAAATCCCACCCCAATTTAGATACCACTGCCGGTATCATGTTTACATTTGTATATCATGCCTCCATCTAAATACAAAACTGAGGTAGACTAAGTCTACCACGGCAGGTCATCAGGTGCATTGATGTACGTAGTTTTCTCCGCCGTTTTCAATAAATACAAGAAACCATCATGATGCAGCATATGGATACAGAACTACTGTCATGTCATTGACTGACTTCCCGGCCCGGAATGAACACTAAACGCTATTGACCCAACGAGGACCTCGGATTATACCCTTGAAGGCCAGGTTCCAAAAGTCCAAAATCTGCCGCGTTTTGTCGGGACAGTTTTTGGTGCGTTTCGGTCGGTTTTGTCGGGACAGGACCTAGCCGAGGGTGCCGTAATTGCCCAAAACAGGAAATTTCCTACTCCCACGAGCCACAAAATCGCCCAAATTTCCTTCGGCCGTCATTTCTGTACCGTTCTCCATGATTTCGGGCATTTCCTGAGCTCAAATGGAGTTTTACCACAAAAATTCGATGAAAGTTGGGCCGCGAGTTCACCAAGAAGTCCAACTTTTGTCGGGACAGGACCTGGCATTTTTGCCCTCGACCTTCGCTTTTTGTCGGGACAGAACCTGGGTTTCGCGCTCGAAACTTCGCATTTTTGTCGGGACGGGTTACCTGGCATCCAAGGCTATATTCCGGGGTCCTACCCAACGCCGTTGCGCAAGCACGTGGCCCGATGATCTCGGTGATCGCCCCGGTCCTCCGCGGTTGCGCAACGTCAAGGCGAAGTCTTTAACCCCCCAAGTAACCTCAACGCAAATTTTCGATCGGTAGAGAGAGATACACGGAAATCAAATAATTCACTGTCAATCTTTGTATGGAAAGGAGTCAAGGGACTACAAGAATTACAACATTTCAACATCCGAGCCACCGCCGTTTTCAACTCTACCAGTCTCAAGAACATCCGGCGCCACGTACCCCATGGTGTTATTTGTGTAATCTTTCGACTTCTTGATCGCGCTCTTCTTGATATTGACACCATCTTGGGGCCATGTGGTCCGCCGAAGTTTTCCCGTCCGCGTGAAGTGTCTGACATCGGCAACCATTCGCGACGCATCTCCGCCGATATTGCGGTCCTTTATGGATTTCAACCACACGTGAGACCCTGGACTCGAAGGGAGTTGCAAGCTGCCCCTCAATGATATCTGCGGCTTTCCGAAGTTCAAGGATGCGCTGTTGCAGGAACTTCTGCGTGTCATATTGCTAATACAAATATCAGCCTGCCGAACACATGCCACAAGTGAGAATTGACATGTACTCACCTCCTCAGAGAGGTTGTCATCTGGACGGATCGGCGAGGACGAGAGGACGATCGGGTCTGCTTCATCATCCCCAGTACCGCGATCAATGGTGGATTTCTTTGGTCGCCGAGGAGTCTCTTCACCAGTCGCTCTCTTCCGTTTAATTCCGCGGGGCGTCGCCTGAACTACTACATTATCCCCGTCTGTCAGGGAGCCGTCGGCGTCGTCCAAGTCAAGCTCGGAGCCATCCTTCGGCTTTAGAAGTGGGTGTCGATAAATCGGAAGTACCCGGCGCCGAGTGACCTCACGGAAAAATGCCGCGTCTGGTGGATCAACGGCCTGTACGAGGTGCTTGCACAGATTATAAGTGTTGTATTTCTGCTGCCCGCACCAGCATAGCCAGCGCAAGAGATCAATTTGTATTCACGGGTTCCAAGCGGCCGAGCTCGAAGCTCCTGCCACTCAGCCTTGAACCCTTTCTGGAACGGTGTCAGCGGTTTGGGTCTCCCAGGGCGAAATCTTTGCCAAAGATCTGCATATTTGCCGTAGTCCTGTGGTTACCACGCCATCGTAGTAGGCTCACAGGGTTATTATATAAGCTTTCCATTTTGGGAAACCACGTGAGCTGTCCATTAACGCGTTCGGGCCTGTTCTGACGCGGCACGGACACAAGAATACACATTTCTGCATTTTAAAGGCCTGCTGTTACATGGTACAATATTTCTGTGGCAAATCTGAGGACAAGACTGAATAAACTACTGAAATTACAACTTTCCTCACCGTTTCGGCCGAAAAGAGTGCTTCATGTCCGAACTGCGCACAAAAAGGCCTTGAACCCTCTAATCCTGGAGCAGGCCACTCGGTAGGATGTCCAATGACTCTTAGTACCAAATGTCATGTCTCATCCAGCGTCGACGCGTGGAATACAGTAAAATACACGCGTTGTTTGGTTGTGCATCAGTCATCAATTTTGATAACGTCGGAAGCCGCTTATTTGACGTGGTAACTAACAGACTCTATAACGCGAGGTACGAGCGCAATCTTTATAGAGCGTCTGTCTAGAGAGACTATATTTGCCGTGAACGCAGGCACCACCTCTGTAATGATGAGGTAAATCAGTTGGTCGAGGCGGGGATGGAGGAGATGATGGAGTGTTTCGTGCTTCAAATTACGCCAGAAGTTCTCGACGGACATGGTGGTGCGCCATCTCCCGAGAAAATTTGGTTGACTGGAACGTGCCCAGAGCCTGTATTTTGCGGGACAGTACCATGCCGCCCACATATAGCCCCACACTTCACGTAGGCCTCGTTGATGGCAAAACCAATACATTTCGTGTACGGCGTCATACCGCATCTGCTTTGATGTGCGGAAATCTGCCGTGCGATCCGGGAAGAAGGGGTGCTCGCAAAAATGCCGGATAAAAATTCGCAAGATCTGTTTGCGATGAGGAGCGGGACAGAAGATGTATGACTTGTCCGTGGCAAAGCTAGTTTCACCTGGCTCAAACCATGGAGCGGGGCCATCCCATCGGTCCACTGCATCTGGATCTTCTTCAAGATCCTCTTCATCATCGTCCAGCGAGCTAACAAATTTCTCAAGCGCGGCGGCGTCCGTGTCCGCCTGTCCCACGCTTTTGAGGTTACCATTGATCATTGATTCCGATTTTCGGTCGAGCAGGTGCGGTGGAAAGAAGTTGACCAGCGAGGCGCACTTTGATCGTCGGAATGACTTGTTGGGCAACTTTGAGACGGTCCTAGATACATTGGGCAATTAGTAAAATCCGGTACCGAATGATAAACAAACCTCAGTGCGAGGACTTGAGTACTTGAGTATCTCCTTTCCGCCGATGTTTTGATTTTGGGAACGTTACCTGGGGCGCGCGCATGTTCGGGTTATCAGTGACGTACTTTTTAACGTCCTCTGGGATGTCTATCGAGACAGATTGTTGATGGCATTCATTGTGGCGAACACGGATAAAATATTTTGTGTCGCCCGACGTCGCCCAGATGGTGAGCCAACCTTGACAAGGAAATGTCTCGAATTGAGCACGGTCCCGACCTTTGGCAGTAGCACTTTTCTTTGGTTTGTGCTGCCTGCTAAAAGACTGGGCGCAATTGTACTCAAAGCGTGTTGTGGCGCTATTCCTGAATGGATGCGACGAGTGGTAACTAATCCTTATCATTAGTAGAGGGTTGACATCGGCGAATGTTCCTTACAGAAATCGGTAGCCGATGGCTTCCCACACCAGCCTGGCAAGTTTATGGGCGATCTCCCTTTCTTCAATGTCTTCAATCTCATCCTGATCCTCAAGGAGGGAAGATATGTCGACCAGAGCAGAGAACACATTGATATCACCCGCTTCCGATAGCGCTTCCAGATACGCGTCAACAGCCAACGCGTCGACCCCAATGAAATCAGATGCATCATTCTCATCTTCCAAATTCTCCTTCTCCGGCGCGCCCCGATTCTGGCGCATGGTATTCGCCGCCTGGTCGAGGCATCTCCTGCAGTTGGCGGTAATTCCGAAGCCGTTTGTACCAAATTTAGCTTTCCAGTTGTGGGAGGAGATGTCCTTCTCATGCCTACACTTCTTGCAGACACGAGTCGGCGCCATTGAGATCCCTGAACGACGTGACGGTGGCTTGACCGTGCGGGAACAAACGAAGCGAGGTTACGTGACAGACCGCGCACATGACCGTGACACGACGTGGTCTGTTGTCGTGCACAACCCACCATTTCAGCTCTGATTAGTCTCAAGTTGCGGGGTATTTATTACAAGTTGGCAGAGTTATTACTGCTGTTTACCGACTGTATACTACTGTATTTTTACGTTCAAATCGACAGGGGGTGTGACACGTGACTCATTTTACCTATTCGATAATTGGACAGGGGCCGAATTTTTGCGTGACACCGCCAAAATTTCGACAAATTTCGACATTTAAACCGGAAATTTGGTCTTTTTTACGCTTTTTGAGCAGTTTGAGGACCCGTGTGACGGCTTAGAGGTTCGATAGAGGCCCGAGTGACGCGTGACCTGCACAAAAATTCGACATCGACATGGGGGTGCGTGACGCGTGACTGTCGATTTGAATGAAAAAATACAGTACTCTGAGTCTACGACTGACCCATCAGACCTTCTTAGTCCGGACTTCACTGGAGTAAAATTTGGCACATTAACATTCATAGTGTCAGCGAGAGTCTAAATTCAATTGACCCATCGTCTGAGTTGGTTCTGAGGTTGAAAACTTCGCCTTGACGTTGCGCAACCGCGGAGGACAGTGGCGATCACCGAGATCATCGGGCCACGTGCTTGCGCAACGGCGTTGGGTCAATACAAGGGGGTGCCGGCATTCCAAAAAAAAAAATAGGGCCGTTTTTCTTTTTTCCGACTCGACCGCTGGACTAACTAACTAACGTAACGTTCCCACGCACCATATATGGTAATTTGTTATGTGTTCAAGTCGCCGGTGAGCTATAAAATCAGTGCAGCCCATCCATATTGAGCTCTTTTCGATGTATGATACCAATTGCAGTATTCAACCCTCCGAAACAGCCTCCCAAGACAGTTTTGATCTCCCGAGAAATATCATCTCTCTTACCATATATGGACTTCAACTCAGGCAACAGGTGCAGATGAGTAAATAGAGCAGTTTGAAGGCATAGAACACTGAGAGACCAAAATTACCCGCCCTACGGCTGGTGAACAGTGTTTCCCGGCCAAAAAGTGGCGGTTGAATTATTTTTTTCCGGCCTGGCGGCCGGACTAGCTAACCGGCCCTTAGTCGCCGGTTTGAATGCCGGTACCCCCTTGGGTCAATAGCGTTTAGTGGAATGAACACATCCATCGCTGTTCCTGCTCCAACTCCACACATCAGGAAAAACCAAAGTTGCCCCATAGACCCAGAGAGACCCACATAGACGTCATAGACGTCATAGACAATGGACTTCTATCATAGGCTGGTGGGAGGGGGGGGGGGTCAAATCCATAGACACCCATAGACACCCATAAATCCCTGTTTTCTATTAAACGGGCCTGCTTTCTATGAGATTTTGTCAACTTTTTTGGTTCACAGTGGCTTAAAGCGCACACAAAAATGACAGTAAAAACACATATTATATCCAGAGATACAAGGTTTTTGTCACCACCACCGACCTTACTCCCGCCTTTGCTTTCACCCCTGCGCTTACTTACTTACCGTTCAAGGTGTTTTTGCATCTGAATGTGAACTTGATTCCTTTTCGCTAAGAGACGTTATATCATACTACAGACTTGGCCAAGGTATCTAATGCAATTGAAGTAAAGTAATTAAAGTAAAGTGCTTTCTAACGGAATCGAACTCGCGACCTGGCGGGTTCGGACAAAATACGGAATTGGGTCCACTACGAACTGACCTAAGAGACCATATAGATGGGTGGAAGCCACTCTGATAGGTGTGAACGTTCTGATCTCCAGGTCAGTTTACTTCTCTCAAGTAAGTTCTTGCCTGTCTCACCCACATCTCCTCTGCTGAAAGCATCTGGGCATGAATACTTCTCTAGCAAGCAACTCATCAAATTTTTCACAAAGGCATATATTTGCAGATGTGAAAATAGACCCCAAACAAAAAGCTTGAAAAGAGCTATAAGAGTTGTTTAGCACAAGTTTTCCTTCAACAGCTTAAGTGAAGCACAAAATATGGAATAATTTCCTGGATGTGACAATTTTGAAAGCCAGAACAGTTCAGAACAAGGACTTTCCAAAAAAGGTGGTTGACACATAGACATTCATAGACCATCAGAGACTTTCATAAAAGACTGTGTTTTATCATAGCATTTTGGTTTTCCTGATGCACAAATATGGTTCAATGCAACTCGCCAGCTAGCATGGTTTCGTCCTCATTAGACTATGTATTCACAATCATGTCGCATCAATCAACCACCAAAGAAAGCCATAAACAGTGCAGGTACATTGAAAGACATCCATAGCTCCCCATAGACACTCATAGAGCCAGGGGTTGCCTCATAGACACCCATAGACCATCAAAGACCATCAAAGACCCCCATAAAAGGCCGTGTTCTATCATAGCATTTTGGTTTTTCCTGATGCATGGTCTTTCAATATCTCCTGCACAGAGTACATGGTGTCCTCTGCCTCTCAAGGGCCTGGAGAACAAATGACCTGTGATGGTCAATATCTGGCGTGCAGGGCATATCCCACAAATCGTGTGACACAATAGGTTACTTATACTTAAACCCTGATGGGAATCGACCAACGAGGGGATACGGAAGGTATTCAGGTCTCGGTGTTGTGTTGAATGTAATTCACAAACAGGAACAAAGTGACGGTTTGTGCTCACCCTCCGCACCACTTCGGGCTGTTTAAAAGTTCACCGAGAATGTCCCGATCAATTGCATGTGCCTCTCTGTTAATCTGCGGACATCGTGTTTGAATCAATTCTTGCATCTTTTACTGGCATCAGCTTTCGGGGTCCCGAACATGGGCCTTGGATGAATGTAGTATAGATTTACATACCCTATTTTTCCCTGCCTGTTACTGACTACAAGGTGTACATCTACTACCAACGATTCACACATTTGGACTTTCTTCCATGTGCCGCTCGCAAGTCGCGAGGAATTCACCTCAACCCAGGAACGACAAGTCTTTGGAACTCTCGGACTCCTCAATCCCTCAGGGTTAAATGTTTGAACAGCAAGCTTGTTCAAATCAACGCTGAACTTGATACAGATGCAATAATCTTCAGCGGGTAAATTCATGTGCCGTGTCGTTACTGAGGGAGATCTTTGCGGGGACCAGTGGGGTGCCGCTCTCCATGATGGACCTGTACACAATTGGGTCGCCCGGCAATAAAAAGTGGAGGAAATTGACGGAGATGGCGCCGGAGGATTCGCCCCACGCGATGATGCGTCCTGGATTGCCCCCGAATGCACCGATATTCGTGCGCACCCACTCAAGCACGGCACGTTGGTCTAGCAGACCGAGATTCCAATCGGCGAGCCCGGGAGCGTTCGGGAAGCCGAAAATGTCAACGCGGTAGTTGGTGCTGACGACGATCTGCCCCTGTGTGCGCTGGATCCAGGATGTTGGGTTGAAATACAGCGAGTGAGCACTTCCTGAAAGAAGGCCCCGCCAAAGAACCACACCAAAACAGTCAGGGTGAGACAATCCTCGCTAAACTCTCCGACGGGAAAGAACTCGGTTCGGTTCCCGCCTTTGGCGGAAAAGACATCGGGGATGAGCTGTGTGCTCAGTGGAATTGCCAAATGCTGTTGTGTTGATGGAGGGAGGGAGCCACCTTTGTCCTCCGGTTGGAGGAAGTGCGAAGGCACGCCGAGGAACTGGTGCAGGCAGGCAGGCGAGGAGGGGTCGATGAAGCCGTGGAGGATGCCACTGATTTCGCGACCTGCGCCGACTGCCACTGGGGTTGCCCTGCTGAAGTGCATGGCGAGCGCCAATATGCTCAAACGGTTGTAGATGATTCGCATTTACGTGGACGGGATTGTTGCAAAGGAGAATGGGCGCGTTCGAGAAATGGTAATAAAGAGTGTTAGCGTAGGATTTCAGTAGTCGGTACCACCGTACCGCTTCCAACACTCCATGTGTCTGGAGGTAAATGCTGTATTTTACGCAATTTAAGTACTCCACAGCCGGCGCAAATGAGATTAATTTTGAATAGGTACAACTTCGCTTATCTGGTATCCATAAGGAAAGAAAGACGCCGAAAACTGACCGAGTTTCGTTTGCTTCGTTATAAGGTGAGGAGGAGGTAACTGCCATCGACGGGAGGAATTTCATTGCTTCGATGGCTACCCTTGCACCTGGATCAGATAAACGTTGGTCCAACCCTACCCCGTTCACTCGCATCCCTCGCGCCGATGGGAACGGCACACCGGCGGGGGTGACTCACCAAGAGTCAGGGAGGTGGGGCTCGCGAATGTGGGCGGTGGATCCAAGTCAAGGTAGGCTATTGTGTAGGCAGTCTACGTAAAGATATTACTATAAGTCATCCCAACTTCAATAGGGATACTTACTTGAAGCTTGTATCTCTTGTGCAACGATGAACCAAGAGCGATGCCGAGCGGTAGTCGCGCTCTCTCAAAAACAATAATCAGTTCAACTTCGTGGTTATCGAGACTCACACCATTGACTCTTGACGAGTTGGCTGAGCGAGCCGCCGTGGTATTTGGGTCAAATGTGGGCGCGTGTCGTAGTTGGGAAGAGCAAGCGCGGCGAGGCGATTTGGAGTAAGTGTTCTATTTTGGGCCTGATCGCTCTCGGGCCGGGATTCCGTTCTTTCTCGTCCACCACGGCCACGAAAGAAAAATATCTAAGTACGTCAGTCTCCCGCGTTTTACCCCCAAATTAAGTCGTGTATACAGAGCCTTGAGCACCCTTGAAGCAGACCCACAACGCTCCTTGACGACCGCACTGCCCTCACCAAACTCGCGGAATGTGCGTACACCTGCGCCGTCTTGCCTTGCTCACGTCTCGTCGCTCTAATGCCCACTCTAGTCCTACCCCCAGCCAGTCCATCAGCCCTGCCCAGGATCAGCTTCATTTCCTCGCGCGCAGGCACCCGCTTCTTCTCCCCGTCTCGCCCGCTTACCGCACCACCGCCCCGGCTCCCTCCGCGTCGAGTCCCATGCACGAATACCGTCGATACCGCCTCCCCCAAATCGCGCGCTGCCGTCCCCCGCGCGATCATCCGCTGTGCTGAAAGGAGGGCATCGTGGGCGCTGAATCGAAGGACATGGAAGGTGCGTACACTTGCACCCCCTTCCCTTCCGCTTACTCACTCCTTTCCCTACCCCGGTGCGCTGCCTGCGCGGAGAATCTTCAGCGGAAACTCGGGCCGACGGAAAACATAATGGACGCACCTTCTCCCGCCCCATCCTCCTCCCTCCCCATCGTCCCTTTCCTCACTCCCTGTACTCCAACATCGCGCGCTGGCGCTTCCGCCGTCGAATTCACACGGATCCCCGTACCCGCCCGCGCCCCGCTTTCCCCGCACCTGGTGGGGGTACTACGCCGTGCGCTTCGAATCCCCCCCACAGCGCACATCGCTCATTCCTGTCCATCCCCATCCTCTCCCCCTTCCCTCGCCGTTCCCTCGTCCCATCTCGTCCCACTACGTTGCCATCCTCGCTCGTCCTCGCTTCCGCCGTCGTGTACGGCGCCGCACAACGCGCCCACCTGCGCCGAGTCAAGTGCACCCGCACCCACGCCGGATCGAGTGCACCCGGCACTGTACTGGGTACCGCTTGCGCGCACTCGCGCCCGCGTTCGGCGCGAATTCCGTGCGCGTGCGGACGTTAACGCGTTGCTGCCACGCGTGCGTTGACACATACGGGCGCGCGGACCGATGGACGCCCCTTCGCCCTTCGTTCTCCCCATCCTCCTCCCCTCCCCGTCATCCCTTTCCCCCTCCCTGTACCCCAACGTCGCACGTCGCACTCCCGCCGTCACGTTGACGCGGATCCCCGTTCCCGCCTGCGCCCCGCTTTCCTACTGCTGAAGCGCGGCTGGTGGGCGTACTGCTGCCGCGTGTTTGCGGGGACGCCGCGGCGGCCGTGTGCTTCGAGTCCCCGCACAGCACACATGCGCTCACCGCGGCTCCCTGCCCATGCCATCTCCCTGTCCCCTGTCCCCATCCTTTCCCTTCGTTTCCCCATCCTCTCCCCTTGTTCCCCGCCTTTCCCTCCCCGTTCCCATCGTATACCCCCTCGTCTCGCTGCGTCGCCGTTCCGCGCCCGCCCTCATGTACACCGTCGCACAACGCACAACGCACCCGCGCCAATTCCCGTGCACCATGTACCGATGCCGCTTGTGCACACTCGCACCGCACTCAGCGCGAACGCCGTGTGTGTATGCAGATGCCGTTGCCGTGCGTGCGTTGAGTCCTCGCGCTCACACATACATGCGGGCGCGCGGACCGAGTTTGCGCGCGCGCAGATACTCGCGCCGCACACTCCCGCACCCCCGCGCCCTCTTCCCTCCCCTCTTGTCCTCTCCCTCTCCCTCCTCATCCCTCTCCCTCCCCATCGCACCCCTCATCTCCTCCAACACCGCCGCACGACGCGCCTGCGCCGAGTCAATTGCATCCGGCACTATACCGCGTGCCGTTTACGCGCACTCACGCCCGCGCTCGGTGCGAACTCCGTGTACGTGCAGATGCCGCTACCGCGCGTTCGTCGTGCGCGTCGACTCCCCACACGTACATGCGCGCGCACGGACCGAGTCTGCGCGGGGCGCATCCCGCCCATCTCCATCCTCTCCCCCTGCCCCGCTCGCCCCTTTCCCTCCCCGTTCCCATCGCATACCCCCGCGTCTCGTTCCACTGCGTCACCATCGCCGTCCTCGCCTCGCCTCTACCCTCGTGTACACCGTCGCACAACGCACAACGCACAACGCCCACGCCGAGTCGAGTGCGGCTGGCACCATGTACCTGGTGCCGGTTGCGCGCACTCGCGCCCGACCCGGCGCGAACGCCGTGTGCGTGCACATGCCGCGCCGCGCGTTCGTTGTGCGTCGAGTCCCCGCGCGCGGATCGAGTTTGCGCAGGGCACGCAATTACCGCACATTCCCGCGCAGCACCCTCTCCCTCCCCTCACCTCCCCTCTCCATACCCGTACCCGTACCCATACCCGTACCCACCCACACCCACACCCTTCGCTCCCTATTCGTAGTACGTACATATCTCTGAATCCAACACATTCGCAAACCAATTACCTGTGGGACTTGAAGCTTGAATCCTCGTCAGTGAATTTGCGCGGGATTCGGGGCTTCGAGAACTTGAAGTCTTGAAGGGCGCGAAGCAGTCGGGATGGGACGGCGCGAGAAGGGCAGGGCGGGAATTGAAGGGGATTGGAATTCAAGTCGAGCTGTGAATATTCGGTCAGCGGGGAGATAATACGGGGAATGGATGAAGTGAGGTACGTATGTACCGTTGTGAATCCGTGCCCATGGCCAACCCAATTCGAACCCGCTTTATTTGGCTTTCATCCGCGTGCACGCGCCGGTCTATGTATTACTTATCGGCGACAAAGACTTGGTTTCGCTGTCTTGGTGGCTGAAATGAAGGTTCGGGGTAAGTACGGTTCGGGAGCTGCACTTGCTGGGATGAAAAATATGCTTTGTATGCCGGTACCCGGCTACAGTAAGGGGGGGCTTGCGCTAATTCTCAGTTGCCGCGTATTAATCGTCGAGAAATACGACCAAGATCCATTAGGGTGTTTCACGGTAGGCTTTTGAGCCCAACTTCTGCCTCAACTTCCGCCTCAACTCTGCCTCAACTTGAGCAAAGTTGGGGCAGAAGTCGGGGTGACCGGGTCGCGACCGTAAAACACCTGCGGAAGAAACTCTGCCTCAACTCCGGAGTTGAGGCAGAGATGTGTATTTAGAGCAGCCCAAAACGTCAATTAGCCGAAGTTGAGGCAGCCCCAACCCCAACTTTGTGCCTCAACTTCTGCCCCAACTTCTCAACAAGTTGCGGTCAAAGTTGAGGCATAAGTTGGGGCTAAAACACCTACCGTGAAACACCCTGTTCCATAGGTATTTGATGTGAAACCAAGTCGAGTCCTTCATTCCGTGTCTTCGAGCATCAGAGCTGTTTCAAAGTTGGCAACTGCGAAATTTTTACAACGTGGAGTGCCATTTCATCAATTGTAATATTCCATGTGCGTATAAACACCCCTTAGCTTCGCATAGTATAATTAAAGGAACCTATAGATCGGATCGGTACTTTGCGGGGCAGCAAAATCAATGTAACTGATTTTTGAAAATGTACGGTTACCAAACAGCTCTGATAGCAACTCCGGAGGATTTCTTTGAAACGGCCACAAAAGATAACCCAGAGGAAAAACCTTTTGTCCCAAGTCGATTACAGCCTTCTTCGGAGTTTAACCCTGGCTCTTGTGGATGGTGATCACCCATGCTGCAGTGAGTGGTAGTTGAGAACTTGAGTCCGTGAGAGAGAGAGATTCCCCCCTCCGATCATCCCATCTTGGGGCAATGGGAACCCACCATGGGTCAATCCCCTCCCATTCATTAGATTGATTGGCCACAATTTGAAGGAGTCGGGCCATTTCACTGTTCAGTGTTCGCCCACTTGAAGGGCAAAGGCCTTTGTCAGCCAAAGCTGCCATTTAATAGGGGAGTTCACGGTAGGGCACATTTTCGCGTTTGTGAATAGATTTATTCATTTGATCAGACGAATAAAAACCATGGTTTCTGGAATAAAGCCGTGATCACCCCGTTTGAGTTCCACAATATATTTTTATTGACTATTTCCACAGCCCTCACTCTGCTACTCCCCTCCATAAAGCCTCAACAAATCAACCACCGCTGGACTACTGATGGGGCCCCTGAGCTCGTCACTACTCTCAGCCTCTTGGAGACAGTCACTGAAGACTCCATAGGCAAGGATATCTTCAGCAACAAGACCTCGGGATCAGATGCCAACACCGATTCTGACGACGCAATCAATCATCCAAGACCCGTCAGAGCCAGAAGCTTTCAACCGCTTCCCCATGAGCAGTGATGATTGAGATGGGGCGGGGCACTGGCAACTTGAAGTATATTCCACACAAAAATATGTTTATTCCACAAGCACGATTAAATCGTGCTTGTGGAATATTTTTATTTTGTAGAAATAATTGCTCCCTCGGATGAATATTTATATTCACAAACGCGAAAATGGGCCCTACCGTGAACTCCCCTAATGTACCTGAATATCTGTCATCACACTCAGGAAAGACAACCGCTGGGAGGTCAAGTTGAGGGTTGGAGGTTAGGTGGTACCCAATTTTCTTGGCTGTACCCTGAGCCCCATTTACCATTGATTTACTTGTTTGGTGGGCAATAATTGATGGCATCAACAAATTCAAACTCGTACCGCGCAACATCGAGCGTTGGTCAGCTTTAGAGGCCTGAGGTTAGAAAGGAATACCATTGGAATATTTGAAAACACTCAAGTTCTACTAGTAGTAAGGTTCTATTGCACGTTACTGTACCGGCGTGTACGTAGGCAACGGTCTGGAGAGCGTTACGACACAGCCACAGGTTTGAAGTTAGCAACCGCTGACAAATACCTGCCTAATTAGGCAATTTTGGCGTCGCCGGCCCGGAAAATTTCCAAAAATAGCCTAAAAAGGCCTCTAAAAACCAATTTTTAGGTGTTACGCAGGTGATTTAGGCAACGATTTTAGGTCCTGTGTTACGCGTTACGTTGCCTACATACACGCCGGTACAGTACTCTGCGGTGTTGTCTACTTGCCTGCATCTTCCCACGGCGACGCGATCATTTGATGGTGTCGCCGTGGGAAACCAGTACAAAGCACAGCCATCCTGTTTTTGACTGCCCACCCCAGGAAAGAGGGGGGGGGCAAGCCCCCCCAATTATTTCGGTCCGGGGCTTACTTGCAGTGAAGCGTTAGCCATGGGGATGGACTGCGTGTTCAGTCTGGAACGACCAAGGTGAGCGAGCAATGCGACGGGATTAAAATGAAATGGACTTACACTTACCTCGGGTTGCAGCGGCTGAGTGACAGTAAGTAAATGGAACGGAACAGAACGAAATCGACTGAATGAAGTGGAGACGGGACTCACTATATAATAATGCAGGTCATTGCGGCGGTCGAATATCAATAATTGAATCTAAAGTTCGACCTGACCTGGAGGCTGGAGCTGATGAAGAAACCGCCGGAATTTTGAGAACATCATCCGCGTAGTGTTGGTTGAAGCCCCAGAATCAACCTCTAAATTAACTACGCCAAAAACAAACAAAAGTTGAACCGTAGGTACGACGTTGAACCGTGTCCGATTACAGTGAAACGTTGGCGATAGAATTGGACTGCGCATGTTCAGTCTAGTTTAGTCTGGAACGACCAAGGCCAGGTGAGAAATGCGACGGGATTGAATATGATTGAGAGGAAATGAACTCACGCCTACCTCGAGTTGCAGCGGCTAAACGGTACTGAGCGATGGTAAGGGAATGGAACGAAATCGGATGAACGAAATCGGATGAACGAAGGGGAACACAGGACTCACTATGTAGTAATGCAAGCAAGCCATCGCAGCGTTCGAATACCAACAATTCAACCTGAAGTTTAAGTTAACGTTGACCTGAGCTGACCCGGGATTAACCAAACTAGTGATGTGCGGGCTTGGCTTGGCCAGGAAACCAAGGCTTGGGCTTGGCTTGACCGGGCTTGGGCTCATTGACATTGAAGCCAGAGCCAAAGCCATAAGCCTGCGAAGCCAAGCCAGGGCTTCTGGCCTGAGCCATGGCTTTCCCACAGTTCAAATGGGGTTGATCTCACTGATTGTATCTGTTTTCAACACAATTTGCCTATGGAAATGGCGAAACAAAGCACAAATTGTATGTATTGCCTTGTATAGCTAGTCTCTTCTAAACAGACACTACAACATAAAAAAACTCGTACCTCGTTATGTTGTATTGTATAGCTCACCTAACTGCACACGAATGCCCAGGAGAGGCGAAACCGAGCTGTCCATCAAGTGTTGTTTTCAGTCATCCAAGATTGACCAGAAAACTGTTGAACCCGACGTGATATGGCAATTCATCCTTCTTCCAAATGAAATGAGACTGGCAGTAGTGAATTCGGCACCCATCAATACCATCAATTTCAAGCCCTGGCTTCATGGCCTGCCTTGGGCTTGAAAATTTGAAGCCAGAAGCCCAAGCCCACCCAAGCCAGCAATTTGGCTTGGCTTGGCTTGGCTTTTGAAACCATGGCTTGGTACCACGGGCTTCTGGCTTGAAGCCCAAGCCTGCACATCACTAAACCAAACTCTATGTACACACACATTTTCACAAGCACCACATTCCTATCAAGGCCACCACGTTTTAATGCCAGGCAACACATTTCCCCTCAATGTGTCACCCCTGCGCTGAGATGCAACACACACTGCGTTTTCACCAATTTCGGGAACTCGGGCGAAACTGGAGCGAAGTGACGATGCCAGGGTTTCGTCAGTGACCGGCATCAACATCCGGACTCTGAGGCGGCGGCACATGTTGGTTTTCAACCATATATCAACCAGAGTCAGGGTACAATTGAGCCATCCATAGGTTGAATTTTACCGGTCTTAGGTTGATCCACCACCCCTCTATAGGATAATGCGTGTAGGCAGAAGATCAACCTGAATGCCCCAGCTTTTATCCTATGGCCCGCTGGGTATTTTCGGCTATCTTTCAACCTACAGTAGGATATCTTGTATCAACCTATACCTTGCGGCATTTCCCGTGGCCTTTTAGGTTGATTAGCAACAAGAATCCGGTTGAACTTATACTGTATCTCATGGGGCTGCTAGGTTGATTAGGCACCTGAAACAAGTGGAAATCCAACAACAAAATGTAACAATTGGAATGAATTCGGGCTCTACGGTACCGCAGGACATGCTACGGTCAAGACAAGAGTAGTGAGAAATAGGGAGCGGGGCATCGCGGACGCGCACTGTCAGAATTAGGTCAGATGATGTCAATCCGAAGTGAATTCTCACCTACGCCTCTCAGAGTTTTACATTCGCCTTCCGGCTCCGTTATCCCATCTTGACAGCCCTCTAAGGTGTGTTCAAGAGGTTCGCAATCAACTTGGAATCGGAGCAGAAGTTGAAGAGAGCAAAGAGCCATTGAACACAGACACGGGCTCCAGTTCGCGGGTGATTCCAACAGGAGACGTTGATAGGCATTTGAGGCGAAGTCAACAAGTAACAGGAACTTGACCTTGAGGGCTTGAGGCTTTGTGATTTGGTCTATGCGTTGCGGCCTTGAGGTTAAACCGACTGTGCACCAAGAAAATTTGAGACGGCCTTCATAAGTATTTCGGTTTTGATTCTCCGGACCTCGGCTTAACGGTGGTGAAAGCAAGGGCGGATTAGGGCAAATACGTTGAGTAAATACGTTGGGCGTGTTGACTCCGGAGTATGTTGAGGAATGATGTGATCACTGGCCTCAATAGGTGCTTGAGGAGAACTTCGAAAGTGGTCTGAGCGGTTTGTGTCGCAGGATTCTGGGAAAGGGGAAGATGTGCGGGAAGATGAGATCCGGGTGATAAATGGGTGTTGATAAGCCGGCGATTTGGCCACGCGCGGAATTTGCGATTTTTGCTGATTCCGTGCCACTAGCTGTATTGTAATCGGCTATATAAATCACTCAACAAAGGGTTGGTGCGAGGTCTGAGCAGCCAACTAGGAGACAGTAGCATGTAGTACTAGCAGAGTGTGTCTTGAGATCGCTAGAGGGCATTTGCGTGCCCAAAGGCCAACTTGGATACTTAAAGCTTTTACTCGAACTTGCTTCTTACAAGTCCACAGGACTCGGAGAGGCAGGGTGCTCCCTCTAATCAAAGACATACCAAATACTATCCGTCTAGGCCATGAGCAATCCAAAGGGATGCCGGTTATAAGTCGAATCAGGTCAAGAGGACCTCTGTGCCAATAGTGAACACTATCACATGGCAGCAATGAATCTTCGGATTTCTTCGGATGCACGTAGCTCCGAAATCGGACTAAGGAGTCAGAATCCCAAAACGGACTTGACTCGTTCTGACTCAGAATGAGTCTTTGACTTGCTCTGACTCAGAATGAGTCCTTGACTTGCTCTGACTCAGAATAACTCAGAATGAGTCAACCCAGAACGGTCACATGGACATGCAGCTTTATATCTAAACTACCAGATTTGGTTCCAAACAGTATCATTTCGGACTTTAGAACATGTTCTCCCCTCGATTAGTTACAGATTATATCTCAAACCTCGGTCAATAATTAAATATCATCATACCTACCTCGTATTTGTTTGTATCACTTTGGTACCTAGGATTTAGTATAAGTAGGGCAACATATCTTGTAGTTAGGCACTGGCCCTTGCCCGCCTTCCAGGTAGACCGCTCAATGGCGGTTCTGGACGGTTGACAAGTGTTAGTCTGTAGTCGGACTCAAAGAGGAGTTTAATATATGTTGGGTTGGGTTGGATTTCTTGTGTGATCTAGTTCGACTTCAAGGTCGTCTGAGCACTTTAAGACTCTTATCTATCTGTGGGATCTCAGCTACATGTTCAATAGTAGCTCAAGATTCAATAGAACATTTCATTCCTTTGAAGTCAGATGGTGGACTGGATGTTAGTTGGACTTCGTCTTGAGTTCGATGTTTGAAGCTTTTGCTTGAACAACGGATTTGAGAGTGCATAAGGCTTTCTTTGGACCATTGCCGCTACAGACTCGGATCCAGTCTATCTCTTTATGATAGAACAATATATGCAATTGGATCTTTATGGGATTTTGTGTGCAGTGCAGCGTCAGCGTTTAGGGTCAGCGTCAGCGTCAGCAATAGGGTTACAGCGTACAGCGTCAGCGTCAGCGATAGGGTTACAGTGTACAGCATCAGCGTCAGCGTCAGCGTTATGAATGCAGTGGATAGCACCATTGTATGGCTCGGAGCCATTCAGCGTCAGCGGGATTCGTTACCTCCGAGGTTTCGTTTCCACCCAGCGAATGTGATATGTTCTTGGACGGATCACAACCCCACAAATGCAATATGTACTTGGACGGATTGCAAAACCCACGAAGCGGTGATAACACCACCGCACAAACATCCTTAATACAGTATTGTACGGCCTCTTGAGACACGATGATCAGATGAGACGATCATGATTTTCTCACTTCCTAGAGAGATTTTGGGTTCGGAGTTTTTAGTGGTAAATTCTAATACATATTATGTATATGCAACTCAAAGCCCAGGTCTATCGAGCCTGTGGATCCCTTGAAATACCAAGATCATTGCCGAAACCTGTCAAAACCACAAATGATTTGAGGTTTGATTTTGATTTTGATTTTGAGATTCAATTTTGTAACTACATGTAGCTAAATGCTATGGTAGCTGTACGATTTGGGGTCGTCATGTATCCGTAAGGTGGGTGTGAGGAATGCAGTTTTATATGTAAGAGAGACAGAGAGAGAAAAATTGATGCAGTATTGGTAAAATGGTGGGATTCTGGGTCTTTGGTCGTACGGTGAGGTATGGTTATATCGGGATCGGTGGGTGGGCGTTGTTCAGATTGGGTTGTGGTGGAGGAGAGGAGGAGAGATATGATAGATTATGAGTAAGTAAGGTAGGCATAATAAATAGGTAAACAAAAATGAAAACGATGCCAAAGAAATATAACAAAGGAAAGCGACTCAGCAGTTTACAGGTTTCTCAAACCGGGCGGACGCTTCGATGAAGGTCCCCAGGGCTTTGAGTATTTTTGGTTCCGATAACAGTGGCGCGACATGGAGTGACCCGAAGTGGCCTGCGTACTTCACAGCTTCGTGGAGGGGTTGGCAAAGCGGCTCCAGTATGGGGCATTGCAGGAGATAGTGGGCGCGTGTTTCGAAGGGTTCTCCGCACGCTTCGCAAGCTGGGGAGGTGATGAAGCCGGATTTATGGCGATGGGCGTTTAGGTGCGTTGGGCCGGTGCGAAGTCGGGAGATGGCGGAGATGGTCTTCCTCGTCATGGTAGATGATGTGTACAGGGCTGAGAGGCGGAGGGACGGAGGTGTTTTATCAACGGCTCGGGGTTGTTGGCCCGTTTTCGAGCGATCCCAGAGGCCACGCCATTTCTCGAGAATCTGGAGACGGATCATGCGCTGCACGGTCGTGAGCGAGACGAACAGGTCCGGGTCGGCTTCCATCTCGGTCGTCGCCTTTGCCGCCTCGTCTGCAAGCTCGTTGCCGGCCGTTCCGATGTGGGCGGGGGTCCAGAGGTTGGAGATCAACAAGTGAGGGAGATGGATTTGGGCGGTGCGAACGAGCTGGTCATAAAGGATCGCCCTATACTGTCCAGAGCGCGGGGTGGTGGATAGGATTCCGCGAAGAGCCGCTTGAGAGTCCGCAACGCATAGGATTTGCGCGTGTCCACCTTCGATCGCCCTCTCCGTCGCCCTCAGCAACCCCTCCATTTCGCCGTCGCACACCTGCCCCAAGCCCAGCGGTACCACTATCCTCTCCGTCTCCACGCCCGCCACAACTCTCACCGCTGCTCCACCTGCTCGACCCTCGAGCAACGACCCATCAGTATACCACGTTGACGCCTCCACTCTCCTGTCTCGCAACGCGTACTCCAGCGCCTGCACTGCGCTTTCCTTCGGCGTGATGGTGGTCGAGACAGGGAGCGGGTCCAGCCAAGGTGGGGCGTAGACCGGTTTGATGGGTTCCATACCGAGGGTTGCGTCAACTGCTATACTCTCCTCCTCCTCCTCCTCCACTCTCCCGCTCTCCTGCTCTCTCCCACCTCTCCCTCTGCTCCTCAGCCTCAGCCCCTTCTCCGGCACGTCCTTCGGCCACCGCGTTCCCGGAACAAGCTCGATGTAGTGGAAGAGTGACGCCATCTTTCGGTCCTTGGGGGGATTTTTGAGCGTGTCCACCAAGTGTCGATGAATGCCGTGTCTGGGTGGGAGGGTAAGGTACCGGGCTAGGGTGAGTAACGCGTCCCGTTCCACACGCAGCTGAGCAGGCAAGATCGCGGCCTCTTTCTCCAGAGCTGCCAACGACACCGTCCTGAAGCTCCCGGTGATACATCGCGCCGCCGACTTGTTGACTCGGTCCAATGGTTTGAGGATGTTCGGGGGAAGAGGAAGGAACGCCGCGATGCCGTAGTCTGCCCTGGGAAAGATGGTGGATTGTATGATGTCTCGGATAAGGATCGGACGCAGTCCCCACGACGCATGCATCACCGCGATAGTCGCGTTGAGCGCTCTCACCACCTCCATTCTTTTGTTTCCACCTTGAATTCTTCACAGATCTAGCTGGAAAAATTTGAGACTCAGATCTAGATGATACTCCTCGCCTCTATTGAGTCCTGAGGGTGTTGGAGCTCTTGAAGGGTTGGGATTAATGACTTCGTCGGGTAGAGCCTATATGGGGAATGTCACATCACGCCGCCAAATCGGTCGAGCTCCCGCTACCTCACCGAAATTTCCGTCACGTCAATCCATACACCGGGCCAGCTATGCCGGGGCGTGCTAAATCAGACAGAGCCAAGGAGCGAGCCCTTGCGGACCTCCGGGAGCATTGCCTCCAACGTGCAATCCAAATCTACACAGAAAGACAAGCAGAAGGACAAGGGTCATCTTCGCCGCCACTCAGTCTCGACGACGCACGCAAACAGGCAGAGGCGGAATGCCTTGCACAGAAGAAGATTGTCAGGCTCTCTAAAGCCACGCTTGCCCGACGCGTCAAGGGTGGACGAAGCACGCGTGAAGCTCACGAGGAGCAAAAGTGGCTCACGAGTGACGAGGAACGCGTCGTGATTCACGCGGCGATAGATTACGCAAATCGCGGATTTCCCCTGAGCCATCGGAGGCTGAAGGAACATGTTGACGAGATTGCGAGGGCACGCTGGGGTGATAAATTTCCGGCGGATGGCGTGGGCAAGCAGTGGACGCGCCGTTTGTGTCGGACCATCACAAGCTGAGTACCTATTGGTCGGTTCCGTTGGACAAGTCGCGGGCACGTGCGGTGAATCCCATGACGAAGAAGGACTATTTCGACCTCTTGGAGCGTGTTATCGAGGGGAAGGGCGGTGACGATCGAATCCTCGATGAGAACATTTATGGGGCAGATGAGTCGGGCTTTCAAAAAGGACTCGGTCAGAAGGAACGGGTGACTGGGGAGACTGGGAAAAAGCGGCAGCACCAGAAACGGAGTGGGGACAGGGAGAACATTACCGTGCTCGTGACAATTTGCGGGGACGGTACATCGACCCCACCGCTCGTCATCTATAAGGGTGAGGCCTTCCAGGCTAGTTGGAAGCAAAATAACCCTCTCAATGCCTCGTGAGTGCTTGAAGGGATGTTCTGCGCGCGACTAACCGCAAAACAGGCTCGGGTATTCAAAGAAAGGCTACATTGATGGTGAAATCAGTGTCGAATGGCTGCGAGATTTCGATGCGTACACTCGCGCCAAGGCTGCAGGCCGCCGTCGGCTTCTTCTCGTGGATGGGCATGCTTCCCACTACACCTGCGCCTTTCTCCGATATGCGCGAGAGCACAACATTGAGGTGATCGGGTACCCGTCCCACAGCACCCAGGTTTACCAAGGCCTCGACGTCGTGATCTTTGGGAGATTCAAGACCACTTGGAGCGATGTTCGCGACCGGTACGAGCGCGAGGGCCATGTTGTGGCGAAGTCGAATTTTCTGGCAGTTTATGCCGAAGTGTAAGGCTGCTGCTCCAACCTTACCGCTTCTTTGCACTGGTCCTGCCTTTAACCTTCAGATTGCTCTCATCATCGACACACCCTTGTTCCTTCCCTCAATGATCCCATATATCACTCCTCAACATCCTCCTTCCCTTTCTGTTGCTGAGTTCCTTACCTTATGTTATTCTTATACTGTGTGATTAGTATCACGATTGGACATTGATCGTCTTACGTATTTAGTCATTAGTTCTTCTTCTTGGTCTTGACCACCATGTATCTTTCTATAGTGGCCACTCTTGAATGACCACACTATTGTTCTGTCATTCTGGGCTACTCTTAGTTTTGTCTGGCCGACCCTCTAGTGTTGACTGCCTCCACAATATGGCAGCCTTCCACGAAGCACACAAAAAAACACTCACAGCAGCCAACATCAAGGCGGCGTTTCGTAAAACGGGGGTCATTCCATTGAATCGTGATGTTATTACAGAAGAGATGATGGCGCCGAGCTTAGAATCTTCGACGCGTGGCACCCTCCCCATCCAGCAGTCCAGCCCCGTGAGGCTCATGACGGGCATGATCAGCGACTACATGGACTATCAGCAGCTGCAAATGAGGCCAATGGACGAAGACCTACCTCTCGCCACCCCTTCCCCATCTACCCCCGCCCCATTCTTCGTGCGCTCTGCCGTCGACGGCCTCTCATCGACATCAGCATCATTTCTACTCACCTCGTCACCGCTCAAATCCACTTCAGCCCCTCCGACTTTCAAGCCCTACACACTCTCCCCCATTAAAAATGATTCCCGGTACTCCCACCTCTTCGGATTTGCTCCCCAAAGCGCACGGGAAGCGGAGCTGATGCAGGCGCTGCGAGAGAGTGAGAGCCGTGACAACAGCCGTAAACGGTCGATGGCGGAGATGCAAGCATCGACTGTACTTGCGGGAATGTACACTAATTGGGCGCAGGCACAACTCCAGGCAGCCGAGGAGCGCAAGCGTCGCAAGACCGGGAAGCGGAAGATGGGGGACGGTAAGGCCAAATACTTCTCGGGCGATGACTTCTATTGCCTGTGCGTGGAGGACGACGAGAAAAAAGAGCAGGAGGCGGCAGAGAAGCTGAAGAGAGCAGCGGACAGGGAGGCCCACACTAGCAGGCTTGCGACGTGGCAGGAAGCAAACGAGGCCATCAGGACGAAGAACGCGGAGAGAAGAGCAGAATATTCCACCGATGTCGCATCGTGGGAGACCAAGAAGGCAGCTGCCAAGGCGGAGAAGCGGCGGCCCAACTGGCCAAACCCAAGTTGGCGGATTATGGGATTGAGACTTTATTGCCCAAGCCGAAGAAAGGGGACCACGACGACCCAGAGGAGGAGGATAGCGATGACTAGTCTGGTAATGGCAGCGAAGATTAGATTACGATAACTGATCTGCCGACATTGCCGGGTGATTGTGACGCCGTCTCAAGTGCCCGTATTGTACTGATAAGGAGATTCTGGCTTGATCCTTCTTGATATAGCCCAGTCCCGCCCAAAATATCCCAAATTGTGACCCAAATCAAACATTCAATGCCAAAGATGTGATCGGCCGGGCTCGATTATCTATTCCGACCCACATTTCGCACTCCGAGATCAATCTTTATTTGGTCGTATCAAGAGGCTGTACAATACTGTATATATATAATCGGTTCATTGCATCCCAAGTTCACATTTCGAACCACTCTGTGCAGTGCCTCAAAGGACCATTGAACGATCTACCCAAAAGCCTTTGCTTGTTGCTTCATGCAATATATAGTGTGGTTACTGTCAGGTTGCAACAGCTGTAATACTTCAGCTGGAATCCCCGAACAAACAACGAATGGATTGTTGAGGTAGTGTTGTTGTTTTGTGGATGTGTTTGGTTTTTGTGTGGTGTTTTGGTTCGGATCCAGTTGGGTCTGTTCTGAGGCACACATAGGATCACATGTCTGCACTCACACACTCTGCACGTGTCTCATTTTCGTGTGCGGCCTCGCACCCAGTGTATCAGTGTGTCTGGCCGGTTGAGGGGTGCCGTGGCGGAGGAGCGGCGCCGGCGGAAGGGTGGGTTTGGGTTTGAATAGGGTGAAGCGGGGTTCGTGCATATCTTCTTCTCGAGGAGGGAGCACCAATGGCAGCAGAGGGCTTGGTGTTGGCGCGGATAGTTGCCGGATGGGAAAACAGCTTAGTAGGGTGAAGGAGGACACGAGGAAAGGGGGGGAAATAGTTAGACGAGTGAAAGTCGAGAGATAACAGAAAGGTGGAGGGGCCGGCAAAAGCTCGCCTATGCTAGCACCAGCGACAACGCACAACCACCGACCGTGCATGCGTCGACATCCCCCTGCACTGTGTCACACTCCAACAACAGAGGTACACCATCAGTGCGCATGCTGTGGACCAAGATGATGCAGCGCAGATGCACTCCTCCGCACGAGAAACAGGACGGGTACAGCCTAGTTTAGTTCGTGCGCCCGATGCACCAACACAGTGCTCGCGCATGCAGACAGTTATTGGAAGCACCATGAACGAGCACCTCCCCGCAGGAGGAAAGCAGCACCCGCTGCAGCGCCCCGGCACAAACGCACCATCCGCATGTGTTATGGTCGGGTCCAGGGGAGCTGGATGGGGCCCAGGCGACTGGTCCGAGTGAAGCGAGGGTCGGGTCGGGAAGTTTCCGAGTCGGGTCGGGAACTGCGAGACGTGTCGGAAAGTATCGGGCCAACGGCGAGGGAGAACACAACACCACTGAGGCGCAGGATGAGCGTATACTGCTAGGAACCCGAAGGGAGAAAGGAAGCGAGAAAGGTCGTCGAGTCGGGGAGTCGGATTTGGAGACCGTCCTACTTCGAGAGGCGAAGCAACGTTTATTAACAAACTGCAGTACAGGAAGTAGAATAGCGTATTAAATAGTATACAGGTAATATAGCGAGGTTCCCACGTTAAGCGATATCGTCGATATCAATCAACACGAGGCTGAACTATGAACAAGGTGAACTCCAAAATAGGAAGTACCTAGGAACAGAAGGCATATGAATGTTCAGAGAAGAACAGTCAGAAGGTGGTTGAGCATGTGGCATAGTGAAAACATGAGGTAGACATGAGGCAAACGCGAGGCAAACCATATTGAACACGAGGCGAGCACTTGCGCAAGCGAAGCGAGTGAAGCGAGTCGAAGTCGGATAAACGGGAAACGCTCAGTAATCCTTCATTGCGTAAAAACCCGTTCTGAGAAGTAACTCGGGAAGTTCCCGAGGCCGTCGGCCGTCGGGAACCAACCCGATCGGGAAGTTCCCGAGGGTCGGGATCCGGAATATCGAGTTGGCTGTGTGCACGAACATAACAGTATCCCCCTCTTGGGTTCGGCTCCCATGCCGAACATGCGATAGAGCGAGCGAGGTCGGAGCGAGATATAAATATCTTGGTATGGCGGAGTCCGAAGGAATACGAAATTTTGGTGCTTGGTCGTGGATTCAAATAGATGATAAACAAATGTTCCGATAGTAGTTTCTTGAATGAGTGGAATAATTTTTTTTTTTTTCGCCCGAGTTGATTCCGATCTTGGATCACGTGACTTGGTCTGTGCGCAAGTTCCCGAGTCAATGCCGTAAGTTGATCTTCCATTGTTTAATTTCTTTTCTTCCGACCACCACCTCGGCCGCCCACTCGCACACCAAGAGCCCATGTCCAACAGCAACAACAACACCGGAGGTGCATCGGGAGGAGCTGGTGGTGCAGACGATGGTGGGGCGAGTAGCACAGGAGGTGGGCAAGGAGGCAAGGGCAAGGTGAAGGCGACTGAGGAGGAGTTGGACCGCGATCGTGACGCAGAGTTCGCCGCGGCCCTCCAGCTGGCAGAGGATGAGCAGCGAGAACGCGCGGGCGACTTGTCCGAGGAGTTGCGGAGGACGATGCTCGTGCAAAGTCGGGGTCGGGTGCAGTTGGCCGAGGAACGTAGGTCAGGCGCGGAGCGCCTCCTTGTTGCTATGGCTGCTGCAGTCGAGGCTGGTGACGTTGAGGAACTCCAACGGCTGCAAGCGATCGTGGACTCGGAGGGATTGGCGGGACCGGGAGAGAAGACGGGTGCTGACGACGTGCCCAAGGTGAGCACGATCGAGGATGGAAGCGAGAGCGGGAGCGGAAGCGATGAGGAAGACGAGGACAAGGATGTTGATATGGGTGGCGAGGCCGATGGTGACGACGCGATGGATGTAGATCGGGCGAGCGACACCCCGATTGCCGAGTCATCGGGAAAGGCGAAGTCGGAAAAGGCCCGTCGAAATCGGAACAAAACCCCGCTCGGATTCGAGGACGAGGATCCGACCTTTTGGAAGAGTCGTTCCGGCTCCAATAGTGCGTCCTGCTTTTAATTCTTTCTTCTCTTTTTGTTTTTTGTTTTTTCTAATTTCCGCTATCTCTTGCAGAATGCGAAACCTGTCACCAGCGAGGCTGGCAGTGCTTCAGTCCTGCACAAGGTTCCCGTCGCGCGTGCTTCCGATGCACGCAGCAGAAGATTCGATGCTCCCTCGCGCCCGAACGCTCGCACTCGCGGAACAAGCGCAAGTTCGGGTCGCGAAGCGGATCGCATCGCACATTGGGAAAATCGGGAAAGTCCCGAGACGCGCGTGCGAAGCGCGGGAGTTTCGCTCGTCCGAGCTCGGCGGAGTTTGATGACGCCGAGCCCATCCGCCACCGCCACAACCACCTCCTTCGCGGCCAACCCGGGTTTTCCGACATGGCGACCGGTCGGCTGACGCGAGGCGCCACTCAGGCCGATCCAATTGGCTACATCGCCCAGCGGCTGGACGAGGTCTGGGTGGCGATTCGCCAGATCCAGATGTCGATGGGTCTCGAGCCGCTCCAGGGCGACGAAATTTCCGAGAGCGCGGATGCGGGAGCGGGAGCGATGGAGGATGTGGAGGAGGAGGAGGGAGGGAACAACGACGATGACAACGACAACGACTCGGATGGCAACAACGATGTCGTTGGTCGCCCGAGCAGGCGACGCAAGATCGTCGATTCGGAGGAGAGCGATCAGGAGGGTGATGGTGGTGAGGCTCGCGACGAGTCGGTCGCCGGCCCCTCGGGACGTGCAAGTCCGGCCCGAGGTGGCGCGAGCCGGGATGGATCGGGATCGGGTCGGAGTATCACTCTGTGGGTTCCGTCGGGGGGTCGGCGAGGTTCGTTGCCGAGACTCCCTGGCGGTCCTCTTGCACCGCGTGCGTCGCGCGAGGAGGGATCGGAAGCAGAGGAGGAAGCGACAAGGCCAGCAGCAGAGATTCAGATCCCTGCTCGCCCTGTCGTAGTCTCTAATGCCCCCAAGGGTAGATTCGCGATCCGCAGGGGACGCGAGTTGAGACCGGTTGGAGAGGAGGTCGCAGCGCTGGTGAACGAGGAGTTCCGACGGGCGAAGGACGAACCTGAAGGAGTCGGAGATACCGAGGGTGGAACTGAGTGAAGTAGGCCCGAGGCATCGGAAGTGGGACGTCGTGCCCAAGCGAGGGTGGTGACAGGGTCGGAGTCGGGTCGGGTGGATACCCGAGATGCGGCGGCAGCGGTCGCTGTCACCCATCAACTCTTCCCGGAGGGAGAGGATCCCGAGGGCGAGGTCGACTTGAACATCGACCAGGATGTTCCAATGCCCGATGTCAACACGCCGAACGAGGGATCGGGTGAAGGCGAGTCGGGATCGGGTGGAGTCGGGATCGGAAATGGGTCAGCGGAGGTCGAGCAGCCGGTTGCCAGTGGAAGTGGCGAACCGAAAAGCGTCGAAGAGACCCGCGGAGAGATTGTGAAGGTGAAGGAGGAACAGGTGGAGTCATCGGTCTCCCTGTGGCCCATCTCGGAGGTCGCAGCGATTCATGCGCGAGTTCCGGTGGGTACGACTGTCGGCGATCACTACGTCGTCGAAGATGGGGTGAAGAAATACTACGGGAAGATCTTCATCTTGGATGATAGCGACGACGAGGAGCCGAAGGGATCGGGAAGCGGGAAGCCGAGTGGATCGGGCTCGGGTGAGCCGAGTGGTTCGGGCTCTGGCCCTAAATAAATAAATTGTATTATACTTGTATTTTGTCGATTTTCTTGGAGCCCTCAGGGCTATAAAATGTAAATAGCGATTTCTTGATCCAATGCGTGAACTTGAGCGAGCGAGAGGTTGAATGGAGCAAGCCGATATCGGTTGGGTGAGAGCGAAGTATCTCGGGATGCTCGCGCTGATCGGAAACGACTTCATCGCTTCATCGATACATCGGAGATATCGTATATGATCGGATGAACACGAAACCTAGAACTGAACGGCTCGGGTTATTGGTTATCGGATCGGAAATGCTCGGGAAATAATCGTAGTCCCCCAGCCACACTTGGGTGAGCTGACAGATTTACTCGTGCCATTGAATTATACAGGAAAAGGATTTGGCGGAGTGGACGATGATCAGGCCATGTGTGGATAGCCAAGGTCTTGATGCGCATAGTTGTTGCCCTCGACTAAGGATTCGCTGCTATGTGGGGATTTGTTGAGTCACCGGAAATCCAAGATCGATTGGTCTCGGGCTCTTCGTCATGTCAACCGAGAGGAGTCGGGACATCGGAAGGGCCAGAATCCAGTCGGAAAGTGATTGAGGATGTCTCTAGGCGAGTCGCGAACTAACCCATTGATCAATGGAAGCAAGCGATTCGGTCGTGAGGGTCCAGCGCGAAGATGTCGATGCGGAGCCTGCTGGTTATTGCTGTTGAAGACCCAGCGATAGCATCCATACAACTGGGATGACTCGTAGGTTCCTGGCAAAATCTCGGAAATGACTGGTTTAGTGACCGAAATTGCGAGGAAAATTTTGATTCTTAGCGGAAAAACATATGGCGTATCCCCCTCTTAGGGTAGACTTCCCATAGTCTACTGCGAATCGGTATACAGTCGGAACTTGTCCAATTTGGACGGAGGTATTTCGCCGAAGCGAAGCGAGGTGCTCGCAAGGCAGGCGAGCGCGATCGGAAAGACTTTCCGATGCGCGAGGCCGTCGGGTTGGTCATACTTGCATAGTCCAAAGTCGTCTTTTGGTTCTGAAGTAGTGGAGTTCCGCGGGATCCGAGCGTCCCAAGGACGGAACACGACCAAGATAACCCCCCATTGGTCTTGGAGAGGAAATCGGAAAGACAAGAGCTAGAACAGAGTTTGGACGCGTTTCTTGGGCAGCGTTACTGTTTTCTTGCTCGGTCGTTGTGGAGAAGTCGAGGTGAAGGTTTATGGTTCCGAGATCACAAAATCCAAACCCAGAACAACCAGGGTTGAGAACAGAGGCTCGTTAGGATTTATGCCGCTAGGCGATCCTCTTGAGCTCTTACCCGATACATCTAATCGGATTGCTGTATGGGAGCGAAGTTGCAATACCGAGTTCCCGAGAACAAGGTTTAAGCGCGGCAGAGCGGGGCTACGATGAAGATTGTGCGGTTAGGCGTCTTCGTTGAGCATTTTCCCGTAACGTCGAGCGATTGATGTTGAACCCGGGTGAAACTGATCGCCGACTTGGCGAGGTGATTATAAGGAGTATTTTTGGGCGATAAGGCTTTTTAGCCGTACGCCAATGAAAACGATCCAAGGCATAGCGAGACAAGTCGTCGAGCGTTGCTTAAAGATCGCGAGGCGAGGGTGCCTCTAGGTATCATCAATGAACGAATGGCATTGAAGCCAACTCGAAACACTGAGGGTGAGCGACGGTTATGGTCGCGAGGAACGTCGGTTTCCTTCCGATTTGTCGGAAGCAAATCCGAGGAGACCCGAAGTCTCGGAAAATGCTCAAGCTGAGCGAAGCGGCTATTTTGCCGATTTGAGTCTGATACCGATAGGTTTCGGAAGCTCTTGGCGAGGGCGTCAGAATTGTCGGTGTCGACGATAGACGTCGGTTCCTATTGGAACTACCAAAACAATATCCGGTTTTGTCGGGATACCGGTCGTGTGCACACTAGAGACTCCAAAGAGTGTGGATCGGAAAAGTTGGCAACCTCCTACGTTGCAATCAACGGATGCAGGTGTGGGGTTTAGCCGGTTCCAGGTCCAGATCAATGAGAGAGACCAAGAACGATGATGCGAGATCGGGATACGATCATCACCAAAGGGGATGAAGACAGTCGAGCTGCCGATTAATGAAGTTTGAGTTGTCGAGGGAATTTTGAATCCGAAATAAGAACTTTTCCGGAAAACCGCAAGACGAAGTCTGAAACCGATGATTCGCATATAAGTACAAGTACAGGTGGTGTGATACGAGCAAAGGAAACGAGTCCGTCCCGCGGAAGTTGAATTCCGCGGCAATCTCGGGAGATTGAATAGCTGTTAAATCATGATACCCGACTCGGCTGAGCGGGCGTGTCGTAAAAGAAGAGATTGGATGCGCGGTATTTGATGAACTCGACTCCCTCGGAGAACGACGCAGTCGTCCGAGAGAGGAGCTGTCGAGGGAATCTTGCCTAGCCCAGATCACGACCGATGGCCCGACTGAAGGGCGAGTCGAGCGCGGGATCGAAGGTTCAGCCGAAGGTTGACTCGTCCCTGCAGCCCGATCCTCGACGATGCGAGCGATCGCATCGCAAGTTTCGAGAGAGTGTTTGGCCGACCCGCAGTATCGACAAAGCCCAAGGAGGGTACGACGTTTCGCCTCATCGCGACGAAGCCTTCCGTTGCCGGCGATGAGACCGGCCTCAGAAGCTTGACGCTTGCGAGTGCGCGGAGAAGGGAGAGGCGAGGCGAAGTCGCTGATGTTATAGACGGGCGTCGGGTTCGGGTTGGTGGCGACAAGAATAGGCGAGAGCTCGTGAACCGACGAGCGAGCGGGAAGGGACATGAGCGATGGCATACCGGAAGATGTTTCCGAAGCGGAGCGAGGAGGTTCACCAACCTGCGACGCATTCTGGAACAGAAGATCGTTTCCGGAAGGCGTACCGTGGGCAGGAGAATTGACGTAGTCCTCGTCGCCAGGAGAGTTACGGCCTGGGCCGAAATCGCCCCAGAAAACGCGCGCAGCCCGAGCCTCGGCTTGGGCGTTGGGAGTTTGGCGCGCCCAGTATCGTCCATCGATCCGACGCACCATGCCGCGAAGCCCAGCGTAGGTGCTCGGGAAGACGGGAAGGTCGTTCAGCTCCATCGTGATGCGAATCGGAAGTGCGCGATAAAGCGCGTGACGACACGCTGAGTCGTTCCACTTGACGACGAGAAGCTCGGATTCGAATTCGCGGAGAAAAGTCCCGATCTCCTCATTGTGCTTCATCGTGAGGCGACGAAGGTGATCCTCGACATCCGCGACTTCGTCACGCATGCCGAAAATTTCCAGAAACTCGTTGATGAACACAGTGAGGTTACCGTGCCATGACAAGTCCGGAAGACGTTCGGTGTTGAATAATTCCGCAGCCTTGCCCGTCATTCGTGACAAGATAAAGGCGATCTTGTCATCGTCCGTTCGAAGATCGAAGGGACGGCTTGCGAAGATTGCGAAGCACCGAGCGAGGAAAGGCTCGATGGCGACTGGATTATTGCCATCGAAGAGCTCGGGCAACACAGTGTCGACAGGATGGGTGGCGAAGAATGGAGCAGATGGTTCGAACATGAGGATCGGAGGAGTGGGGGAACGATGGGGAAAGCGGTCGCGAGATGATGGGCCACTCTGTTCTGGAGCGACGACGGGATCGGGAAGACAAACCGGCTCGGGTTCGGCCTCCTCTGTATCCTGCTCGACGCGACCAGAAGGAAGAACGGGCTCGTTCTGCATGTCGATGAGATTGTCACGCGCGAGCTCCTCGGGGAGGTACTCCAGCGAGTAGCTCGACGCAGCGTCATCGACAAGCTGCGGGTAGTAGGACGCGGTGCCCTCGGGAGCATCCGCGTACAGCGAGTCCGAATCGGAAGAGTGTTGCTCACCGTCCGGCGAATAGACTGGAATCGCCTGAGGCGGGGTAGGAACTCCAGGTGGGCCGAGCGGAAGCGTAATGAGGGTAAGCGGTCCGCTAGTAACCACAGTAATTGGAACGGCGTCAGGCAACTATTTCTTCTCCGATGGAACAGGAGAAGAGGGCTCGGATTCATCATTGAGATACTGGACGTACGAGGCCACCGATCCATAACCGGAGGGGATGGATTGAGACCTCGGACGTGGGGAATCGAAAGTCGGCCACGAAGTCATGAGCGGCAAGATAGAAACAGGTCCTAGACAGGTGAGTTTGTTAATACTGTTATGGTCGGGTCCAGGGGAGCTGGATGGGGCCCAGGCGACTGGTCCGAGTGAAGCGAGGGTCGAGTCGGGAAGTTTCCGAGTCGGGTCAGGAACTGCGAGACGTGTCGGAAAGTATTGGGCCAATGGCGAGGGAGAACACAACACCACTGAGGCGCAGGATGAGCGTATACTGCTAGGAACCCGAAGGGAGAAAGGAAGCGAGAAAGGTCGTCGAGTCGGGGAGTCGGATTTGGAGACCGTCCTACTTCGAGAGGCGAAGCAACGTTTATTAACAAACTGTAGTACAGGAAGTAGAATAGCGTATTAAATAGTATACAGGTAATATAGCGAGGTTCCCGCGTTAAGCGATATCGTCGATATCAATCAACACGAGGCTGAACTATGAACAAGGTGAACTCCAAAATAGGAAGTACCTAGGAACAGAAGGCATATGAATGTTCAGAGAAGAACAGTCAGAAGGTGGTTGAGCATGTGGCATAGTGAAAACATGAGGTAGACATGAGGCAAACGCGAGGCAAACCATATTGAACACGAGGCGAGCACTTGCGCAAGCGAAGCGAGTGAAGCGAGTCGAAGTCGGATAAACGGGAAACGCTCAGTAATCCTTCATTGCGTAAAAACCCGTTCTGAGAAGTAACTCGGGAAGTTCCCGAGGCCGTCGGCCATCGGGAACCAACCCGATCGGGAAGTTCCCGAGGGTCGGGATCCGGAATATCGAGTTGGCTGTGTGCACGAACATAACAGCATGCCCACACCCGCCTCCAGCATGTATCTCGGCTGCCACACCGTGCCCTAATTGTGTCTGCCCACAGTCCAGCACCCCCATTCGAGGAGAAACACAGCCATTGGTATCAGTGAAAGACAAAGACACGCACCCTGTCCCCAAATCCCTCACTCCCTCCCATCACAGCCCCAAACTCAGCACAGCCAGCAACAACAATAGAGAGTCTTGAGAACACAGCCAGCAGTTCAGCGGCCTTCCACGAAGAGCACGAAGAGCAAGAGAGGAGGATGAAGGATGAAGGACGAAAGAGGTCGGATCAAAATGAACCAGTGCACGCACACGTGACATCCCGTCACTGCTCCCACGTCGCGTATTTGACGCTGCGACTCGCATTAACCCGTAGCATGTAACCCGGAGCTCCGGTAATCGTGCATAACTCAATAGATTTATTTACAGCCATTTGCGGAACGTAGGGCGCGGGCTGTTCTTTTTTTTTTAACACTTTTCAACGAGAATCATTATTGTGAGCTCAGTTCTTGTCCGTTTGCCTTTTAAATATGCTCATTTTGCTCGCAATGCAAATGCGGAGGGCACCACGGTCTCCGTTTTCCTTGATGCGATCATAATTGCCTTATTGGGAGAATATCGGCCTTTTTGTACAGAACTTGTCGCATACTCTGTGTTATGGTCAGATTGACCTATAAATTTGAGACAAGACACTTGTGAGTATTACTAAGGGCTTGAGATACTATGTATTGACGTCCCGCAAGCGGGAATTCGGTGCACGTCAATGGCTCACTGTATTGTTACTTTGATCGCATTTTTCAGGTTTCTACATCAGCTTTTTTTCAAATATTTTGGCCGCCGGAAGGCAAACCGCGCCCCCGAAGCTCAAGGCAGCGTGTCCACATGGGCGGAGGTTGTTCTTACATGCCGAGGCGCCGACAGCAATTACTATATATATCGCCGTTCCGCGAGCGGGCTTTTGGTGCGGATTTTCCTCTCATTCTACTTTCATTCTGCATGCATCCCTGACATGGTTTGTAGCCTTTTTTTCACAGGTTTGGGCTGCCGGCAGGCATGCGGTGATTTCAAAGGGCAAAGCTCCGTGTTTATGCTTGGGTTATACTTCTCTGGAGCCCGAGGCGCCGCTGTGCGGCGCCAGACAATGATTACTATACATATCATCGCCCCACGAGCAGCTTGTCGGTGCATTCTCTGTCTTGATTTCATCTAGACTGGATATTTTGTTTCCGTGTCAGGAAGCATGGTTCTGGACCGTGAGGTGCCGTGCAGCGGCGCCAATAATACCCACCTTTCCATTTACATTGGTACCGTGTTTGTTGCGTGGTGGCGTTGAGTAGTCAAAAATTCAAATTATTTTGTCTCGGCCTTGCCCCGCATCGAGTAGAGGATCATCGCCGGCCCCCCAAAAAAATTTACCCCAATGAAGCAAGATCAATTTCCGATTCTCGCGTACTTTTGCAATGTTGCCAAGCTTTTGCCTGCACAGAAGCGTGGAACTGCTTGACCCGCAGTTCACTGCGCAGGTCCACTGAGCCATTTGGTGCGTGGTGCGTTCTGGACGCAAGTTTTTTCTCTTCGTTTGAATAGTCTCCATTTGCAATGGCATGAAGCTCCGCTTTCCGACCCACACAGTTCCGCAATTCCGTAACAGCATGCTCCCTCCATTCTGCCGAGCTATGTTACGGGACTCCGGGTGGCCTCAGGACGGGCTCACTCACTGTAACTTGAATAACCTTCTTCAAGCCCTGCTTGAATGGTGATATTTTGAGAGATACACCCGAGTTGAACCATACCAAACTCTGTCCCTTCAACTGTCCACGGAACGTCGCGTCATTGCATAGTTACGACATCAACGGGGACCTCACTCACCGAGTTTGTAATTTCCCTTCAAGTTGGTTTGGTTGACATTTAATTCCTCCGGGCAACGAAACCACGAACCGAGCGAAACAAACAAACAAATCCTCTTGTTCCTGTACTCCCACCATCGGCTCTCCTTCTTCCTCCTGCCTCACCACATACTCGTCCTCAGGCCTGCCACAGTACATACCACCGTACCACCTTCAATCTTCAACTCCACCAACCTCTCAACATTTTCTTCCGCTGCGTGGTACCTGTAACATTGAGACCCCATTCAACTCCAATCTCCACATTTTCCTTCCGTTGCGAGGTGCCACCAGTGCGCTGACTCCTACTCATTTCAAGGCCTTCTTTCTTACTTACCTCACACCATAGCCCTCATTTTTTTCTTTGCTGCGCAGCAATTCAGCTTTCTCTTCCAACTTAATCCTTTCGTCACTGCCCAGTGCCAGTTGTATGTATGTTCACTGCCTTTGTTTCAGGGCCTCAATTTTTTCTCCGCTGCGCGGCAACTCTCTTCCAAGTCGATTCTTTCCTCACTGTCATGTGATAGTTGTACGTCCCACTACCTTCTTTTCATAAGCCTTCTTTCTTACTCACCTCACAACCAGAATCCTCAAATTTCTCTTCAATTTTCGATGCCTTTTCCCTCGAGCTTTGACCCTATTACACCCTAGAAATGGGCTCAAACCCGTAGAATTAATTAGAAACCCAAAGTCCCGGGAAAGGGGCATCCTGAGGCTCAAAATCCTTCAATTTTTCTCGTGACCAGCCAATCAAGTCCGTGTGCGTGCGCTGCAGTATAAGTTAAGGCAACCTGGGCGACGGGTGACTTTTGGGCAAGGGCTTGTTCATTGGAAGAAGAGCTTGATCGGATGGCTTGAAAGGATTCAATTGTTTTCTCAAGTGTGAGTATTTCATCAATTGAATGTTTGGATGACAAAAATGCGGGTCATAGGTCTCAGCTCACCTTGAATCGTATGCAAGTTGAATCTAATAGGTCACAGGTCACAATAGCTGAATCTACAGTCGAAATAGTACAGTACTGGGTCTCCAGTTCATGTCAGGTTTGAAATCCACCAATAATGTGCCAAAAGTAAAACTATGCATGGTACAAAAGCAAAGAAAAAGGAAAACACATCCAATGTTGATGTGATCACATTGCCGAGCAGTGGAACAGTGCCCAAATTTACCGGGTCCTGGAAGGTTTGCCCGGTCTTGGTGATGTGCTGTCTAACAGTTTCTCAGTCTTCAGGGTGTCTGGATGATTCTCACCCAGAACCTGTTTCCGTTTCTCCAGCACAAGAATCCTGAGTTTTTTGGCCTTCTTGTGCTCACCCAGGTCTAAGTATGAGTTGGCCAAGTTACCCATTGTACTCAGGGTGTCTGGATGATCCTCCCCCAGAACCTGTTTCTGCTTCTCCAGCACAATAACCTTGAGTTCTTTGGCCTTCTGATGCTCACCCAGCTTTGAGTATGAGATGGCCAGGTTACCCATGGTCTGCAGGGTGTTTGGATGATTCTCCCCCAGAAGCTGTCTCTCTTTCTCCAGCACAAGAACATTGAGTTCTTTGGCCTTCTGGTACTCACCCAGGTCTAAGTATGAGCTGGCCAGGTTACCCATTGTACTCAGGGTGTCTGGATGGTCCTCCCCCAGAACCTGTTTCCGTTTCTCCAGCACAAGAATCCTGAGTTCCTTGGCCTTCTTGTACTCACCCAGGTCTGAGTATGAGTTGGCCAAGTTACCCATTGTACTCAGGGTGTCTGGACGATCCTCCCCCAGAACCTGTTTCTGCTTCTCCAGCACAATAACCTTGAGTTCTTTGGCCTTCTGATGCTCACCCAGCTTTGAGTATGAGATGGCCAGGTTACCCATGGTCTGCAGGGTGTTTGGATGATTCTCCCCCAGAAGCTGTCTCTCTTTCTCCAGCACAAGAACATTGAGTTCTTTGGCCTTCTGGTACTCACCCAGGTCTAAGTATGAGCTGGCCAGGTTACCCATTGTACTCAGGGTGTCTGGATGGTCCTCCCCCAGAACCTGTTTCCGTTTCTCCAGCACAAGAATCCTGAGTTCCTTGGGCTTCTTGTACTCACCCAGGTCTGAGTATGAGCTGGCCAAGTTACCCATTGTACTCAGGGTGTCTGGATGATCCTCCCCAAGAACATGTTTCCGCTTCTCCAGCACAATAACCTTGAGTTCTTTGGCCTTCTGATGCTCACCCAGCTTTGAGTATGAGATGGCCAGGTTACCCATGGTCTGCAGGGTGTTTGGATGATTCTCCCCCAGAAGCTGTCTCTCTTTCTCCAGCACAAGAACATTGAGTTCTTTGGCCTTCTGGTACTCACCCAGGTCTAAGTATGAGCTGGCCAGGTTACCCATTGTACTCAGGGTGTCTGGATGGTCCTCCCCCAGAACCTGTTTCCGTTTCTCCAGCACAAGAATCCTGAGTTCCTTGGCCTTCTTGTACTCACCCAGGTCTGAGTATGAGCTGGCCAAGTTACCCATTGTACTCAGGGTGTCTGGATGATCCTCCCCAAGAACATGTTTCTGCTTCTCCAGCACAATAACCTTGAGTTCTTTTGCCTTCTGGTGCTCACCCAGGTTTGAGTAAGAGATGGCCAGGTTACCCATGGTTTGCAGGGTCCTTGGATGATTCTCCCCCAGAAGCTGTCTCTGTTTCTCCAGTACAAGAATCCTGAGTTCTTTGGCCTTCTGGTGCTCACCCAGGTCTGAGGATGAGGTGGCCAGGTTACCCATTGTGGTCAGGGTGTCTGGATGATTCTCCCCCAGAAGCCGTTTCTGTTTCTCCAGCACGAAAATCCTAAGATCTTTGGCCTTCTGGTGCTCACCCAGGTCCGAGTATGAGATGGCCAGGTTACCCATTGTCCTCAGGGTGTCTGGATGATTCTCACCTAGAATCTGTTTCCATTTCTCCAGCACAATAATCCTGAGTTCTTTGGCCTTCTGGTGCTCACCCAGGTATGAGTATGAGTTGGCCAGGTTACCCATTGTAATCAGGGTGTCTGGATGATTCTCCCCCAGAAGCTGTCTCTGTTTCTCCAGCACAATAACCCTGAGTTCTTTGGCCTTCTGGTGCTCACCCAGGTCTGAGTATGAGGTGGCCAGGTTACCCATTGTACCCAGGGTGTCTGGATGATTCTCCCCCAGAAGCTGTCTCTGTTTCTCCAGCACAATAACCTCGAGTTTTTTGGCCTTCTGGTGCTCACCCAGGTCTGAGTATGAGTTGGCTAGGTTACCCATGGTCTGCAGGGTCTTTGGATGATTCTCCCCCAGAAGCTGTCTCTGTTTCTCCAACACTTCTTCCTGTAGCCTCGTCGCTTGTTTGTATCTTCCCCCTTCCCAAAATATTCTTGCGTATTCAGCCCTGAAAACCAGAGCTATTTCTACATCCATCTTTACAGCCAATTCGATATGTGGACACAATAGCAGACTCGCCAATTGCATATCCCACTGAGGCCGTTCTGAAAGAGCCATGCCAAGTATGGACCCCATGGTGGACATGTATCCTTCTGGATTTCGAACTGTCCCTTGACTCCAAGAATGTACCAATGGATGAATAGAAAAGACCTTCTTCTCTGGATCAAAGCTGATTAATGAATAGGATTGGACCTCATTGGTAGCATCCAAAAACTGCAAAGAGTCCCATTCACCATCTGGCCCCAGAAAATGTGAAAGGAATTCCAACGGCTCCTCTAGTTCTTCTTCAGATGGACCATCAGAATAGAATTGGTACTCTGATGCGTAGCGGAAGATTTCCTCTGAGATCCCATTATAATGGAGGAATGAACAATGCTGCAAGAACATGGCAGCTGGCAGTGTGAGTTGGTCAAAACTAATTTGCCATGTTGTGTATACTGTCCAGGCATATTGGTCATGAGACTGTGCAGGCTTTTCACTAAGCAGTCGTGCTTGGTGCTTAATATAAAGAGGCAGATAGCCATCCAGATCTTGAGACTTGGATATGAATGCACCAGCCTGAACAATTGCCAGAGGTAGATAGTGCAACGACTGAAGGAAGCATTAAAAATTAGATGAGTTGCCAGGGTTAATTGTCTGACCTTCACAATTTCTGCAGCAATTTGTTCAGTATGGCTTGTGGCCTCCTGCAAAGCACTTTTGAGGAATAATGCCACTGCATCTTCCTCTTCCATGTCCGAGACAAGGGAGGAGTTAGATCCAGCATAAACACGCAGTCCTGGATTTCGAGAGGTGATGATGATATTCCCATGATTGCACTGAGGAATGAAATCATTCAGATTGATGCTTGGATCATCTGCATTATCAAATAAAAGGAGCCATTCTTCAACTTTGCTGGTCAGCCATAGTAATCCGTCTTGTGGAGAATCTCCAAAATCTTTCAGCACAGCTATATTCTTGAGACCTGTATCAATTGTTGCAATGGTGCTGGTGTCAATGAAAAAGATGTCTGAGAAGCTGACATACAACTGGATCAATGGTTACTTTCCAGTTGGATGATTAAGCTCACCGAGATGATGACTCCTTTATGAATTTCAGAGCAATCTGTGTTTTCCCCGCACCTCCAAGTCCATGTAGCACATAAGTGTGTTGGATCCCAGTGTCAGAGAAAAAATGATGCATTTTGTTGAGGATTTCCTGTCTGCCACAGAAGATTTTTGAGGGAGGAGGACAATGACTAGCAGTTTGAGATGCTCGGAGGTTCCGAAGTTGTGATGCCTGCTCTGTAGCAACTGTGGCTTGTCGATTGTGTGCAATTAACTGTGATGTCGTGATATTCACAATAGGGCCCTGCCCAATGCCACCAGTGCCACCTCGGAGGTGTGCTGGACCCCCATCACCACCTCGGCCACCTGTGCAGGATAATTATTCCACCTCACAACTCAAGAAAAGTAGTCCCGCACCAGCAATGTGGAGTGATCGAGAATCACTGTCCAGGGAAAACATGATGCTGTCTGACTTGGGGAGGCATATCAACCACCAGAAACATTTTCACAGGAGAGAAACTGACTTGAGGTATCACTGCAGTAGTGGACGTGGAGGTGGAGGACAAGGAGATGATACACAACGTCGGAGATACGAGGACAAAGCTTCAGGCCGGGTGCCGATCTTTATCCTGATTACAATCAATGCACCTGTCCGGATATTCTGCGCCTCCACCGCCCATTTACCTGTCTGGGATGTAAAATCCCATCCCAATTTAGATACCACTGCCGGTATCAAGGTTACATTTGTATATCATGCCTCTATCTAAATACAAAACTGAGGTAGACTAAGTCTACCATGGCAGGTCATCAAGTGCATTGATGTACGTAGTTTTCTCCGCTGTTTTCAACAAATACAAGAAACCATCATGATACAGCACATGGATACAGAACTACTGTCATGTCATTGACTGGCTTCCCAGCCCGGAATGAACACATCCATCACTGTTCCTGCTCCAGCTCCATCACATGGTCTTTCAATATCTCCTGCACATAGAGCATGGTCTCCTCTGCCTCTCAAGGGCTTGGAGAACAAATGACCTGTGATGGTCAATATCTGGTGTGCAGGGCCATATCACACGAATTGTGTGACACAATAGATTATACGTAAACCCTGATGGGAATCGCCAACGAGGGATACAGAGGGTATTCAGGTCTCAGTGTTGTGTTGAATGTAATTCACAAACAGGAACAAAGTGACGGTTTGTGCTCAGCTTACCGAGAATGTCCCGATCAATTGCATGTGCCTCTGCGTCAATTCTGCTGAATCAATTCTTGCATGTTTTACTGGCATCAGCTTTCGGGGTCCGGAAAATGGGCCTTGGATGAATGTAGTATAGATTTACATACCCTATTTTTCCCTACCTGTTACTGACTGCAAGGTGTATGTACATCTACTACCAACGATGCACACATTTGGACTTTCTTCCATGTGCTGCTCGCGAGGAATTCAACTCAACCCAGGAATGACAAGTCTTTTGAACTCTCGGACTCCTCAATCCCTCAGGTTAAATGTTTGAACAGCAAGCTTGTTCAACTCAACACTCAACACTGAACTTGATACAGATGCAATAATCTTCAGCGGGTAATTCATGTGCTGTGTCGTTGCTGAGGGAGATCTGTGTGGGCACCAGCGCGGTGCCGCTCTCCATGATGGACCTGTACACAATTGGGTCACCTGGCGATAGGAAGTGGAGGAAATCAGCGGAGATGGCGTCGGAGGATTCACCCCACGCGACGATGCGTCCTGGATCGCCCCCGAATGCACTGATATTCGTGCGGCACGCTGGTCTAGCAGACCGAGATTGCGGTCTGCAAGCCCGGGAGCGTCGCCGAAGATGTTGATGCGGTAGTTGGCACTGACAACAATATACCCCTGTGTGTGCTGGATCCAGGTTGTCGGGTTAAAATACAGTGAGTGAGCGCCCCCCTGAAGGAACACTCCGCTAAAGAACCAGACTAAGACGGGCAGCCCCGTCCCGTCCGTCGACACGGGTGTCCAGACGTTCAGGGTGAAGCAGTCCTCACTGAACTCTTCGACGGGGAAGAATTCAATTCGGTTTCCGCCTTTGGCAGAAAAAATGTCGGGGGTGAGCTGTGTGCTCGGCGGAACATGTGGGCACGCGGGGCCGAATGCTGTTGTGTTGATGGAGACGGAGCAATTGTTGAAACCCGAGGGAGCCACCTTCGTGCTCCGGTTGGAGGAAGTGCGAAAGGCACGCCGAGGAACTGGCGCACAGCAGGTGAGGAGGGGTCAATGAATCCTTGCAGGATACCACTGTCCGTGGTGATTTCACGACCTGCGCCGATTGGGGTTGCCGTGCTGGAGTGTATGGCGACCAATATGCTCAGACAGTTGTAGATGCACATATTTACAATTTGGATGATGTGGATGGGATTGTTCAAAGGAGAATGGGTGTGTTCGAGAAACGTGGGTAATAAAGAGTGTTAGCGTAGGATTTAAGTAGACCGTACGGCTTCCAACACTCCATGGGTCCGGAGGTAGATGCTGTATTTTACGCGATTTAAGTACTCCGCAGCCGGCGCAAATGAGTTTGAATGGCCACAAAATCGCTTATCTGGTATGCATAAGGACACCGAGTCCCGCTTGCTTCGTTATGAGGCGAGTAGGAGGTAACTGCCGCAGACGGCGGGAAATTGAACCCAAGACGCGAGGCTTGCTTCAATGGTTACCCTTGCGCCTGGATCAGAAAAAATGTTTGTCCATCCACTCGCATACCGCGCACCGATGGGAACGGCACGCCGGCGGGGGTGACTCACCGAGAGTCAGCAAAGGTGGGGCTCATAAATGTGGGCGGTGGATCCAAGTCAAGGCAGGGAAGGCGCTCATCCCTATTGTGTTGGCAGTCTACGTAAAAACTTGAAGCTTGTATCTCTTGTGCTGCGACGAAGAGTACAGTAGCGTCAGGCGGTAGTCTCCCAAACAATCAGTTTGCTAAGGTTCTGCTTATCGAGACTCGCACAAATGAATCTTGACGAATTGGCTGAGCGAGCCGCCCTGGTATTCGGGGCAAATGTGGGCGCGCGCGTCGTAGTTGGGAAGAGCAAGCGACGAGGCGATGAAGTTGGAGAGCATTCTATTTTGGGCTTCCGGCCCGTGATTCCGTTCTTTCTCTCGTCCACCACGGCCACGAAAAAGAAAATTATCGAGGGTACGCCAGTCTCCCGCGTTCTACCGCAAAACTGACTTGTGTATGCAGAGCCCTGTCGCCATGAGCACGCTTGAAGCAGACCCACGACGCTCCTCGACGACCGCACCATCGCCCGATGCCCTCACCAAACTCGCGAGATCTCGTCGCTCTAATGCCCACTCTAGTCCTACCCCAGCCAGTCCATCAGCCCCGCACAGCCTAACTCCCTTTCCTCGCGCCTTCACTCGACTCCGTCGCGCGCAGGCCCCCGCTTCTTCTCCCCGTCTCGCCCGCTTACCGCACCACCGCCTGCGGCTCCCTGCGCGTCGAGTTCCCATACACGAACACCGATGGCGCCTCGTGCAGATATGCGTCCCCTGCGCTGGCATCTTGGCAGCGTCCGCTGGGCTGAAAAGAGGGTGCGCAAGGTGGGCCCTGAAACGAATAACATGCAAGGTGCTGCACTTGCGCCCCCTTCCGTTTTACTTATTCACTGTTTCCCCACGTTGCGCACGCCCTCTGTGCGCTGCGTACGCGGATAATCGTCAGCGGGGACCCGGGCTGAAGGAAAACATAAAAAAATGGACGCGCCTTCGCCCTTCATCCTCTCCCCGTCCGCCTCCCTCCCCCTTGTCCCTTCCCCCACTTGCTGTACCCCGACGTCGCGCGCGGGCGCTGCCACCGTCGAGTTCACGGATACCCGCACCCACACTCCGCGCTGAAGGAAAACATAAAATAATGGACCTCCCTGAGTCCTCTCCATTCCTCCTCCTCACTCCATCGTCCCTTCCCACACTCTCTGTCCCCCAACGTCGCGCGCTGGCGCTGCCGCCGTCGAGTTCACACGGATACCCGTACCCACAGCCCGCTGCGGCGCGCCTGGTGGACGTATGATACTGCTGCCGTGGGACGCCGTGCGTTTCGAGTCGCCCGCAGCTCCCTCCCCATCCCATCTCCCCGTCCCCTCTCCCCTCGTTCCCCCGCTGTTCCCATCGCACATCGCACGCTTCCTCTTACTGCGTGCCTGGCGCCGTCGCCGTTCTCCGTATCCACCCCGCCCCCGTGTGCACCACCGCAGTCGAGTGTACCCAGCACTATGTACCGGCTGCCGCTTGCGCACGCTCACGCCCGCGCTCAGCGCGAACTCCGTGTGCGTGCAGATGCCGCTGCCGTGCGTTCGTCGTGCGCGTCGACTCCCCGCGCGCACCCAAACATACATGCGCGCGCACGGACCGAGTCTGCGCGGGGCGCATGCCGCCCATCCCCATCCTCTCCCCCTGCGCCCCCACCCCTTTCCCTCCCCGTTCCCATCGCACCCCCTCGTCTCGTTCCACTGCGTCGCCGTCGCCGTCCTCGCCTCGCCTCTACCCTCGTGTACACCATCGCACAACGCACAACGCCCACGCCGAGTCGAGTGCGGCTGGCACCATGTACCTGGTGCCGTTCGCGCGCACTCGTGCGAGCGCCGTGTGCGTACACATGCCGCGCCGCGCGTTCGTTGTGCGTCGAGTCCCCGCGCGCGGACCGAGTTTGCGCGGGGTGCACAAGTATCGGCGCTGCCGTACACTGCCGCCTGCACCTTCTCTCGTCCTCCTCTCCCCACCCTCCCCTCCCCTCTCCCTCCCTGTTCCCTCGTCCCGTCTCTTCTCCCTGCGTCGTTCGTCGTGCCCGCCGCACATACATGCGGGCGCGCGGACCGAGTTTGCGCGAGTTTGCGCGCCCCGCCGCCCCGCGCAAACTCGCCGTATCGACGCCCCACTTCTCCACCTTCTCTCCTCCCCTCTCTTCCTCCCCATCCCCTCCTCCGTACCTGTCCTCGTCCTGTACCTACACACCGCCCCGCCTATTCGTAATTCGTACATACATATCCTTGAATGCAATACATTCTGAGAACAAATTACCTGCGGGACTTGAATTCTCGTTAGTGCGGATTGCCACGCGGGATCGAATCGAGTGCAGAACCTTCGAGGCGTCGAGGCTTCGAGACTTCGAGGGCTTGGGTTCTTGAGGTTTAGAGGGCACGAAGCATTCGGGACGACGCCGGCGCGAGAAGGGCGGGGATCGAAGTCGGGAGGGGATTGGAATCAAAGTAAGCTGCAAAAACAAAACAGGTCAGCGGGGAAATAATACGAGGAATGAGGCGGGTATATACCGCCGGATCTATGCTACCGAAGCTCAACCCAACCTGAATGGGCTTTTATCCGCGCGCGCGCCGGTCTGGTTTCGATCTCTTGGTGGCTAGAATGAAAATTCGAGGGTAAGAACTGTCATAAACTTGAATTCGGGGAGCGGCACTTACTGGGATAAAAATTAATTCGATCCGGGGACTTGCAGAGAAGCGTTGGTAATGGGCGGAATCGCCGTTGGGCTGGGTGTTTAACCTGGGACAACCCAGGTGAGCAAATGCGACGGGATTGAACTTTTAAATGAAATGATTGAACACTTACCTCGAGTTACAGCGGCTAGGCGATGGATGCTAAGCAAGGAAAGGCGACGGAAGGGAATCGAATGAACGAAGTGGGGGACGGGACTCACCATGTAGTAATGCAAGCAAGCCATTGCAGCGTTCGAATAACAATAATTGAATCAAAATCACGTCAATAATGAATGACCGACCTGGAGGTGATGATGCACTGGAAGAACTGCGCCTTCGGAAACTGACCGCAATTACGAGTACATATTAGCGTTGGTTGAAGCTCTCAAACGAACCTAGTATGAATCAATCAACTAGGCCAAAAGAAAAAAAATTGAATCGTACTCATGACGTTGAACCGCATCGTGTCCGACCCAAAGCAACTAACTACATACCTCAGACTCGAACCTACTAGCCAAGGAGCGATTAGGCGTGTCCCATGATCTAGTTGAAGCTTCAGACCGAGCCTATGAATCAATGAAGATTCAGCCAGGTCCCCCCAAAAAAATTGAACCGTACTGACGTTGAACCAACTTTGTTGCACCATGTCCGACGCCATGTAACTAACTACCTCAGAGTTGAACTTACTACCCAAGAAACAATTAGACATGCCCTGGAACCGCAACGATGAGAGGAACGTACCTCAAGCCGACCTACGATGGGAAACTCAGGTTAGAGATGCCCGAGATACCCGGTTTCGAGACCTACGCGAGGAATTAATGGATGTAACGATCGAATGTGGTACCTGGCCATCGAAAGAACGATCCAAGGCTCCATGAGGTGCAGTGGGTGACTGTGGATATATATAAGTAGACCTGAATGAGCTTCATCGAAGATTAGTTGAGTTGAGTATACTGTATTATTTCGTTCAAATCGACAGGGGGGGTGACGCGTTACAGGTTCAATCATTTCGACATTTTGACGGGGGCCAAATTTTTGCGTGACACCTCGAAAATTTCGGCATTTGAAGCGGGAATTTTGTCTTTTTTGCACCTTTTGGGCAGTTGGGGGACCTGCGTGACCACTTGGAGGTTCGACAAAGGCCTAAGTGACGTGTGACCTCGACCAAAATTCGGCATCGACAGGGGGTGCGTGATGCATGAGTCACTAGTGATATTCTGGCTTTGGCCTCAGGCCAAAAAGCCATGGCTTTTTGGCTTGGCTTTGGCTTTGGCTGGCTTTGGCTCGAATTGGCTTTGGTCTGGCCTGGAATTCATCAAGGCCAAAGCCAAAGCCAAATTGATTTCCCTGCCAAAAGCCATGGCCCCAAGCCGAGCCAGGCCAAGGCCAGGCCAAAGCCTATAATTTGGCCCTGGCCTGGCTTGAGATTTTCCGAGGCCAAGGCCAAGCCAAAAAGCCAAAAAGCCAAAGCCAAAGCCAGAACATCACTATGCATGACTGTCGATTTGAACAAAATAGTACAGTATTATAGATATAATGGGCAAGCACACCTCCGAGTCGGGTCTGAGACTGAGGGGAGGTCGAGCATCTATGGAGGAGGGATCATACCTGTGAGCCCTTGGCGCAAGGTTGTTGAGTTGCCCTCGAACGACGCCGAATGAAAAACTGAGCCTAAATGTCTTCAACTTGAACCAACATCAGTTCAAAGAACCTCACAACAAAATGTAATTTGGGCATACCTGCATTGAAACGGCCATAGTTTCGCTACACCTGGGTCCCGTATCCTAACGTGCAGGAAACGGCCTCTCAACGCTCATGTAACGGTCAGTTGGAAGGAATTGCGAGCAAAGTTGGATGCGGACATGCATACCTGGCCAAACAGTCATAGTTTCCGTTTGTTTGGGTTCCAGCGGCCAGGGTACCGGCGTCTTGAGGGCATTGAAGGACACAAACCAAGGATTGGAGTTGAAGGCCTTGAAAAAAGGTCAAAACTCAGGCAGGTTATCTTAAGTTCAGGGGTACTTAAAACCGCCACTCCATCAGGAAATCTGGGGATTTGTTACAACGCGTTACAACGCCATTACAAAGTGCGCAACACTCGAAATCTTCACAATAATTGTGACGTACAATATATTGTGTTATGGCAAGCATGCGCCCTTTGACAATGTTCGCAACATCCGTACATTTCACAAACGACACAAGGCAGGTAATGCATTATAACAGATTCTAGGGCCATTTAAGATACTCAAGCTAGCCATACTATTCCGGGGACCCTCCCCCATTGCACTATTGAGCTCATATGAAAGCACAACAAGTTATAACAAACAAAATGATATTTCAGGTGTAAGCTCGATACAGTACGACCACACCCGGTATTAAACAACGTCGATGACAAAAAACTCACTGTCATTGCCCACGAAACGATGTCCTCCGTGCGCCGCGCTCGCGACGGAGGCCGGTAACTGCTGAGCGCTGTTTTTCTAGTCTATTAGTTACCGCGCCTTGATGACCGTTAGGTCGCCTTATTATATAAGCATCCGTTTTGGGACATCACGTGGAAAGCTGGGTGCAGGAGTTGACGCGACATAGGACTTCCTAGGCCACAAAAAAGCGGAGTAAGTGCAGATGAGTTGATATAAGTTTGCTGATATGTCTTTGGGGGTTTCCCAGGCATAAGAGCTTGACCAATACAAAATGGCCCAGAATGTGCCCAATTTGGGAACATGGTGAAAATGGAGACGGAGGGGGCCGAAAAAATGGGGGGAACCCAAAGGAGGCTATTCTACTACACTGAGGCTATGTACTCGATTTTCAGACGGTTTTGGCGCGTCAAAGACGCGTCTCAGTGGAATTTGTTTGTGCAAGCATCATCATCAATTTTTGATAGGCCGACCTAACGGTAATCAGACCGCGGTAACTAACAGACTATAGAACGAGGTTACGAGTGTTGTTGTCTGTCAAGAGAGACTACTGTTTTTCGGCCTAAGCTGCCAGAGTGTTGACGGTCTTGGGCTTGAAGAGCTTGTAGTGGGCTGCGGAAGGAGGGGCTGGAAGACGGAAGGGCTTGAGGACTTGAAGGCTGGGAGATGGTTGAGGCTTCAGGGGCTTGAGAGCTTGAAGGCTTTAAGATACAAGGCTTGAGGGCTTGAAGATGCAGGCGACTTGAGAGAGGATCTTGAAGGTCTGATAAAGCTTGCGCCGCAGGTCGCAACACGCTTGAGGACTTGCACGAATTGAGAGGTTTACGCTAGTAGGCCTATGGTTTAACGATTGAAAGCCGGACGACGAGGGATGACTTGAAAGTTGAGAGGGAGGGAGAAAGACTCGGAGGGAGATGGTGGGAGAAGGCAAGAACAACGCATGCACCATCGATCCGCGTGCAGATGTCAACTGCTTTTGATGATCATGATCAACAATCGCTTGTGTCGGCTTGACGACTGGCACTTGCGGCGCGCGCCGGCGGAGGACTTGAAAGTTTCTTCAACGCCTTGGAATCCAGCAGCGTGTCCAGCAGCGTAAACTCAAATTTGACGCTGCCCGTTCTTACACTATACATAGGTGTATTTGACTGATTGGTTTCCTCAACAAATCAAAGCCGCGCTTGTGAATATGGGTATCTCTGCCCGGAATTGGGTGGAACGAGCGTGCTGGAATCACATTGTGCAGAGAGGATGCATTGATGTCCCAGATACTTTGTCGTCTCATAATCTTGTCGCAAACGGTGCGAGGATTGACAACTAAACACAAAGATGATGGCGGTTTTACAATACCTTACAAGCCGTTGCAATATCGGATCAATCTTGCCGAGAATTGGCATCCACACAACTTTAAACAACAATTTCCCGGATTTCCTGATGAACTTCTTATCTTTGGGCCCCCTTGAGCTCGATCGTGGGGCGTCGGGCTCCCCACTTCCACCTCCACTTCCACCTCGTTGCCCGCTATTCCCGCCCGCGTTAGCAAATCCACCATTAACCCCGCCCCGTCCTCAATTACCCCTGCTGGCGTTCGCACCCCCGTTCGGACGCGAGTACCACGAGCTCGAATCCGCCTCCCCGTACCGTAGTTCATCCGCGGCGCGAGACTGGGTGGGCGCGGCGTACAGGGCGCGAAGAGGGTGGGGAGGGCATCAGCAAAATGTTTCCTGTCTGGGAGGGTCTGGGAGGGTCTGGTGCCAGGCCATCAGACACCCCACACCCCCACAATATAGTATGGACCCAGAATGACCTGCATTAAGCTAAAAGGTAAAACTAGCCCCATACCGCCCCACAATCACTTTGTGGGTCCATTTTCGGCCATTTCTTAGATGCCCAATACACGGTTGCTTGCACCAGAATTAGACAAAAACATTGTATTCTTCACTACTACTGCTACTACTACATGGTGTCTACTGTGATAGATATAAACATGTATGTATGAACACCGACAGCAAGGCTAACGACGCGCCGGTGTTTGCGCATCAGGACGTTGGCAACGCTGGGAGAGGTAGGAGGGGCGGGGACACGGTGAGTGCGCATGGTGCAGTAGACGCCCGATGTTTGGATCTGTAATTCAGTCGCCACTGGTCAGTAAGAGTTAAAGCGGTGGAAAGAAGAACACACCTGTCGAGTCCTCCCGATTTAATGTCCGCAGCACAGCGTCGGAAGTGGGGGGCTGGAGGCGCAGAGCGACAGTCTATTTGAGAACGTTGAGGCGAAACTTGAGTTCTGCATTCTCGAAGTGAGCGGCGGGACCAGGTTGCGGTAGGACCAGGGTGCGCTGAGTTGATATTTGACAGTCTTGAGGGCTTGAGAAACGGCTTGGCAGGCTTGGAGAGCGGTTTGAAGGCTTGATGGAGATCTTGAGTCCTGAATTTGAATCTTTGAGGGAGGACTTGAAGTGGTGGGATCGATGGGACAGTCGACAGGGCTTTGACGTGGGGGCTGTTTGACCAAGAAGAGTGGGAAACTTGCAGGCCCATGTATATCTTTGAGACCTGCAAGGGAGCCGACGGAAGAGAGGGGAGGCAGAGGCGCAGACGAGGAGAAAGCGCGAGGGGATGGTGGGGAAAGGGAAGAGACGATGCGACGTGGCATCCATCAAATGTCAACCAACGATCAATCACGGGGTTTGATGGCGGACTTGGCGACAATTTCTTGAGTTTGCGTCTTGTCGGACCTGAAGTTACGGCTCCCCGAAAGTACCCAGGACGATTTTCCGTGTATGTGACCTTCCTCGGCTTTTGAATGACTTGGTACCACAATTCCTTTCACCCACTGGGTCCCGTGATCATGACTTTCGAAAATTCAGGCATTGGGACTTTTCCGGTCTCAGACAGAGGTCCATAGCTGCAAAAATACATGTGGGAGTCAATACCGACTGCATGTGAAAGATTTCCCTCAAATTTCGAGCAGAAAAAAAATGGGAATTTGCAAAAAGTGGCAATCTGGCGGTATGGTGGATCTGGAGCATAGCCACCGCCAGACCGTCCCAGACGTCCATGCCGCCAGACACGGAACATTTTGCTGATGGGGAGGCGCTGGCGCCCTTGATTGGCTGTTAACAGATACGGCGCTGTTGCCGTGATTAGATCCGCGGAGGAGTTAAAGAATCAGATGGGGGCAGAAGCCACTCTGGCTTCTCTCCTTATAAAATAACGAGTGTCCGCAAGGTGTCTTCACGCTCCTTTTATAGACGTATTAGCCCGACAGTGTGGGTGCTCACACGATACTACAACTGCCCGGCACCAAAACTCCCACCGCAAGCGCTGATATTCTGTTGCCGCCTTCGGCCTTACAAGGCGCCAATCTCTGCCATTGTGCGGACATCTTTCAGATAAACTCAAGCCCCGTACGACATCACCCGACAACTTCCGCTCTTCATTTTGTTCTGCGCCGCGTGCGTGGTATGCGGCAATCCTTCGACGTGCGAGCACCCACACCAAACCCACACTGCCCGGCACCGAAACGTCCACCGCAAGCACTGATACACTGTTGCCGCCTTCGGTCTAATCCATACAGGGCACCAATCTCTGCCATTATCCGGACATCTTATCCTCTTTGTAAAATTACGCCTGCCTGAATCTCTTTAAACTCTGCTAGGGCTGCCGCCCGTTGCGGTTCCGACTGGTTGACGGCACCCGTCGAACGGGTGCCGTGCCCGTTCCGTTGGAAATCTCAGAGGTCCAAAAACGGTAAATCCACGGCACACGGGTGTGACATCCTATTTTGGCGGTGAATCATATTCTCTCTGGATGATTCACCAGCCTTGGTGGACCTACAACTTCTTCTGAGGCCTCCTCAAACTTCTGGATGTAATGGAGACTATATTGAACTCAGCCGAAGTTTACCAGACCATCATTCCGTTTTAGGAAAGACCTAATATTCCTTTTGGGACACTGATTGAGCTCAGAGAGGTCCAAAAGAACATTGTTTACCTCTACATGATGTTTTCGTATCATCAGGGACTTCACTGAGCCAGGGATACCTTCAAACAGGACCCCCGAATAAAGTCCACACTGGAAGCCGTTGTTACGGCCGCGACGGCCGTTCCGTTGACGGGTATGTACCAAACCAGGACCATACATACATTCGCAAACCAGGCACATTCACGAATGTGCCAGATTTGAGTCAAATCTAGTCTCTCTCAACAGACGCTCTATCAGTACGTAGCTCGTACCTCACTTGATAGAAAGTCACACCGGTGTTTATTGGATTGATTGCCCATCAATCTCCGAAAATCACACACAAGTCCTTTCGCCAACACATTTATGATATTCCCTGACCCTGACGCTAACCAGAACCCTAACCACTAACACAAACTCTAACCAAAACCTCGAACCCTAGCCGGCAACATTCGGCACAGAGTCTGCCGAATGATGGCCGCCAAGGCAATGCCATCAAAACAGACACATTCATGCTATGTGTCGGATTTGAATGAAATGTGTCTGCGAAGCCAATGTATGTATGTTCCTGGTTTCGTCTACCCCGTCCGTTGACCGTCCCGTCCCGTTGCAGCTCAAAAGAGCCAATCGGCGGGCCGTAAAAAGACGGCCGTGCCCGTCACGGCAACGGGTGGCAGCCCTAAACTCTGCTCACGCATATTTGGTCCATGCTGTTGCAGGGTCGGATGGGTGCACTGTGAGCGCCCAATTCGGGCGGAGTGCGTGGTGTCGCACACGGGCACGGGTTTGATGTTAAGATGGAGGAGGAGGAGGAGGAGGGATAAATTATACTGGCACGGTCCCACAATTGGAACAGCCAGTTTACTAAGAACAAACATGTAGCTAGAATATGGGTGGCTATCCACATTTAACTCCAAGATGCCCCTAGAGCACAGCACACTACCGGCGGGGGGCGGAGGACCAACCAGCACGACAATGACTCCCTGCTCGACACGGACAAACATCGAGCTGGTGTGCACAGGTAAACCGACCCTGTGGGAAAAAACCCCGTCGCATCACCGAGAGTCGTATCGCGGTCGAAGGAACTGCAGTCCCGCTGGGCATGCATGCAGTTGCTGAAAGATAAATATAATTTGTTACTGCATGATCCCATCCGTTGTTACGCCACGTTCGCGGCCGGAGCAATCTGCAGTAGTGGTTGGCGATAGAAGTCTGGGTTGATTATTAGCATTGGTGTCGCGTAATAAATTTCCAGAACATCATAAGCGAATTGGCCAGCAGCGACGTAATTTCACGATAAGAAATCAGATTTCTGAAGAATAAACCAGCATCGGTGTATTTGCCCTTCATCTCTGGCAGCGTCTGGAACAGCTGAGCAAAGAAGACCCTTCGTGTATCTAGCAGCGGTGCATGCTTGCAGCCGAAGAGAGCATCGGTGTATTTGCCCTTCATCTCTGGCAGCGTCTGGAACAGCTGAGCAAAGAAGACCCTTCGTATATCTAGCAGCGGTGCATGCTTGCAGCCGAAGAGAGCATGTACCGGGTCTTCTATGCAGACTTTGCAGAAGCGACATAGTCGCCATCTTTCTGGTATAGATTCCGGGCGGTACCACTCAGCCCACATCATTCTCTCGCTAGCCAATGCATGGCCAGAGAGTAGGATGTGTGTCAGGGCTCGACGGTGTTTCTCGTTGCTGACACGGAGGTAGTGCCAGAAGAACAAGACCTTTCTGACCCTTTTCTTGTCAACGAGTTCGAGACGGTCCGCAAAGAGGTCGCGGGTCTTACTGTAGGACATAATCGAGGCTTGAATGCAATCCTCCATTGAGGTGGTAAGGCTCTTCAGGAGTCCCTCGACCGTCACTTATATATGAGACTCACCGCTGAGTAAAGTGTCTGATATATTACGAAGCTCCGACACTTCGTAGACTCGAGCGCAGTCGCACCGGCGGTTACCACGGTCGATCGATTTTGATGGCGGTAGTTTTGACTTGGTGAAATTTTCGATTCATGCAAAATTCAAACTCTCTGAGTGGAAATTCTGAAGAGACAGTTCTCTTGTGAATACTTCGAAATGTCTATTCTATTGAATTTGAGTCGAACGAGTGCAATGCGACTGCGCTGGACCGGATTTACTTACGCCGATCACCCCTATCTGGACCTACGGCACTACTCCCATGCCCTGCAGGCCTATCATCGAATTCGACCCAGTCAAGCTCCTCCTTGCTGAACAACCTCTACACTGTCTTCAAAATACCATACCTCCCCAAAATCAAGTGCAGACCGGTCAAAGGCATCTCTGCCATTCTTAATGTAGTATGTACCGGCCGGGCAACGACTTTGGCGTGCTGGTGCCCGCTATTCTACTTCTGGACCCTAGGGAACACGGAAAAGGACTGACGGAAAACAGTCTCGGTAGCTGGCCCACCCACAGCCCCGCTGGAGTCGCGGGCAGGGCCGGCATCGCAGTACGGCGGGAAATATAGGAGAAGTCCCAATGCGGTCGGCGAGACTTAGTTTCGTTCTAGCACTCGCAGTTCTTGCCTTCCTCTCTTGAAATGAATAGAATGAACATTTGAAAGTATTTACAACAGAACTGTCTCTTCAGAATTTCTCCTCTGAGAGTTTGAATTTTGCATGAATCGAAAATTTCACCAAGTCAAAACTACCGCCATCAAAATTGATCGACCGTGGTAACCGCCGGTGATTATCTTCCAGTCTCTTTTTCGCCCGCGAATTGATCGACTGTCATCAACATCTCCCGCCGACAAAAATTGACTGGTATCGAGTCTAGACACTTCGAGGAATTCTGATATATCAAAGTGCCGTATACGCCTGGGTAACGAGTTACCAAAGGGGCACCGTTCCCGGGCGCTTGTTGCACTGCACAGCCGAGCGCGCGGAGCAATCGACAGATTGGCGCCCAGAGTGCCAGTGAGGTTAGCTAAGTATCGCCCACCTCCAGCCGCAGCAGTCCTCCTCTTCCAGACCCCGCGCTCATCTATGTTACACCACCGGTCGTGGACGACCGAATTCTACGTCCAATCCTGGGGGCCTGTATCCGCCATATTTGGTCTCACCGTGACTGTCGCCGTGACTCTATACCTTCAGTCACAAGTTGGGGACTCAATCCGAGTCTTACCAATATTAATGGCTGGTTAGTATTCTACAGATTCTAGAAACCTGTGCTCGCTCATGCATGGGCCCAGGCCTCCTGGCCTTCCCTCGCATTACCCAATGTGTTTTCGTGTTGTATTCCTCCCTAAACCAGTCCTACAACCCATGGTTTTTTTTCCGCATGCAGGTTATCGATGGAATGATGGGTGGGTGTGCAACAATATTCTTATGTGCGTTTATCACTGGCCGTCGCCGCTGTTTTAGCCTGACCATGTTCCAGTTATTATCCTTGCGCATCCTATGGACACGGCGCGCATCCCTTGGATCGTATGTTGTTCTGTTCTTTCATCTCTCCTTGGTGATAAATCGCGAGTTTAGGCTTGCATTGTCATTCACTGGTTACTTTTCTCGTTGGATGGGTTTTATTTCATCGAAATAGCGCGATATCGAGCTGAGAAAACAGGTTCATAGTCTTACTCCTCAGCCTGATCAGTGAGCTATCTGATTTCTACTTACAGTCCTTACGTGGCTGGAGTCGAAATTATCGCGCGATTCCATTCCGGCCGGCGGTAGACCAGCTTTAAAGGCGAAACTATTCAATTTCTGGTCCGGACTGTGGCAAAGCTTGCGGCGGGGCCAAGGTGCCATTGTGCTCTCCGACGACGATGATCCACCCATTGAACCGTCTGTTCCATTCACCGTTCCGACACAGCTGTATGATGATGTCTTTGACTGGTTACGCCTTACCGGAGACCCGAGCACACGAAAAGTGTTGTGGATCACAGTTGATCGCCACAAGATCAATACTTGTGTATCTGACACCATCGAATTCCTTTCCGCCGTTGACAAAACGATCTCAGTCGACGCAAGTAGAGCCAGGAGCATATTCTGGCCCCTATTGTGCGGTCTAGGAGTCGCATGGCCCGAATTCAAGCAACAATTAGCCTGGAGCCTGGTTGAGTGCGGATTTGATTATACCGAGGAAGTAAGGGCTGCTCACTCCCGTGGCCGGTAAAAACTCACTCCATGTTGCAGGGTCCTCTCCACAGGCTTCTTTTCCGCCCACTGGAGGAAATATGGAAAATCGATCACAGAAATTCCGGCGGAGACTACGAGAGCCAGCAGCCTGAAGAAATTCCCCTGGTCGTAATACATAGCATCCGCGACCTCGCCCAAGCGCGAGAACTGTGCGACATTATGGAGGATGTCATCCTCAAGAAATCCCTCAATATCATCGCAATCAGTACACGGGAGCTCCGCAAATTTTCCTGGGGTCAGAGATATAAAATGGAACACAGTCATACTCTTTCTCTGTCAGAAACAGGAACGGTTATTAACTCCGGAAAATTGCCGTGGTTCCACAAGGTACAAATTTCATATCACCCCAAATAGGATAAAAGGGTCTGATCTCGATTTTTTCAGAACCTGTTTCTCCTTGTGCTCGAAGGGATTTTTAGATCTCCAAAGGAAGTTTACGAAAGGTCAGTCATTCGATGGTGCTTTACATTCTCTTCAAGATCATTCACCAGGTTGTCAATCGAGCTATATGGCCCAGCAGCTTCTTCTCTATTCGAGCGCCCAGAACTCAGTGATCCGTCAACTCTCACAGTATTCCATCTACTACACAAGGCAGCCGAAGATCGTAAACAAATCCTGAAGGTATTTTCCCCGTTGCTAGTATTCGTCTTCTACATGTTCGCGCAGTTCCTTTCAGATCTGCCAATGATATCGCAATCTGAGATTAATAATTGTATCAACTACGACAATGTTGATATCGCTTGGATGCTCCAACGGTTGGTTGGAGACGAGGCCTACAAGCAGGATATCCCAAGAGTTCCAAAAGAAGAAGGCTTTTCAGTCCTCAACTTGACTCATCATGTACATTCTTGTTGTTGGGTTGTTCAGTTTGCATGTTAATTGTTCTCAGATTCTCGCCCGTCGACTACCATGGAACCACGAAATACAGGACAACAAGCTGTTCAGACGCCGTGCCCACCGACTGCTCAGCATCTTGGCTGACTTCCTGAATATACTCCCTGAGGAACTTGCCATCCACGGAGTTGTGCTGCTAAGCGACCGTCCAGTTAAATTCGGGGGCTTCGCTGATATCTATCATGGCCAATACACAAACTCTGAAGGGGTAAAAGTCGAGGTCGCTCTGAAGGTCCTTAGAGCCTTCCAAGACCAGTCTTATGGCAACCGAAATCTTCTCCTCCAGAAATTTGCCAAAGAGGCACTGGTATGGCGCTACTTGAAGCACCGTAATATTGTACCATTCCTCGGCATCGATGCAACAACTTTCCCGACTCCGGCAATGGCTCTGGTTTCACATTGGATGTCCCAGGGAAACATACTGAACTACATGGCAGAGAATTCACCAGTATTCCGATATGCCATCTCGTTGGTCTGTTAACAATCTGGTCTTGCCTCTTTCAACTACCAACTCAGGTTTTCCTAACAGCTTAACGATGTCATTCAAGGATTAGTATATCTCCACTCGCAGAACGTTGTGCACGGAGATCTTTGTGGAGTAAGTATATTTCGTGATATCCACCCTTCAATTATTCAATTCTGTTCAGCGAAATATCCTCATCGATGGACAGCGAGCATATCTGACGGATTTTGGATTGGCCGCGTTTGTCGAATTGGACACCTCCATCAAAACTTCAACCCGCAAAGGGTCTACACGCTGGATGGCTCCCGAACTGCTTCTTCCAAATGTATACCACCCCGGACTTCCCTTCCGGCAAACACCTGCTTCCGATGTGTGGGCCTTTGGCTGCGTCTGTTGTGAGGTTCGCTTATTCGCATCGTTTATGTTCCATAATGACTTCTGTGCTACTTAGATCTGGAGCGAAGGCCAGATCCCATTCGTCGACATGTCGGACGGGGGCATAATCCTTGCGCTCTCCGGCGTCGACGCCGGCGCAGTTCCATATAAAACAAAACCATGCGACAAAGCAGGCATTCCCATGCCTGAGCGACTATGGGAGTTGGTTACATGGTGCTTTAAACTCGACGGCGCCGAACGACCGTCCGTGAACGTAATAGCGGACATCATCTCCGAGATAAAGCAGAAAAATCGGTTCTCCAGTGGCCTTGTCCCCGGATGGTCTCCCGTGCAACCACAATCTTCTGGGAGTACGTCGGCCCTGCCAGATGAAATACACCCCCAGGCTGTGGTGGATAGGAAAGGGAAGCAACGTGTCCGCTTCGCAGAGGAGTACACACTCGTCCGGTTTGGGCCGCTACATCTGGACGGGGCCGATATCGAAGAGCTGTTTGATGGTATCCTCGAGGATCTTGTCAAACTGGTTCGCAGGGATGTTCTGACCGCTCCACTGCGGGTTGATAAGCACCACTCTCAGTATCTCCACCTCCAGTTTCGCTCGCCCGTGGAAGCCAATAGTTTCGCTATGACATGGATGGTATACCGTTACGATCCTCACACAGCGGTGTCCGCAGTCGTAGTTGACACTTAAAATATTCTTTGCCACCAGTTTGCGAAGTTGGCAGAACACATTTTCCGCACTGAACCTAGATAGTCGAACCGCCGTCCACTTGACGTTGAATAAATCAGGTGAATGGTTGAATATTGTTTTGCGGTAATGATTCAGACCATAAACGCGCCCCAGAAGCACGGGGTGCATCCAATGCACTCATGACGCAATTACGGTGAGTTGGGAGGCAAGCTTGGAAGATTTCGTTCACGATCTTCAGAGGTGATCGCCTGAACGGCGAGATGAGAACTTTATGTACGTCCACGATAATCACTGAGCGTCTCGCGCTTGGCTTTCAGGTTACAGTCGTAAACTAGGAAGCGAAACGGCACGTGAAAGCGAACACCAGTCGGTTCACTACCTTGCGAAGACCAGATGGATACAATTTTTGAGACATCATTCTTCTCATTATTAAACCTCCGTGCATCGAAGGAATTGAGGGAAGCCCTCGTATTGCGGCCGTGCAGTGCGTTTTCTTTTCGGCCATTATTCAGTGGCCTATCTTGTCGGCACCGCACTTGGCGGGCGTCATGGCGAGAGCGCTTGCGGATGACGTCGCTCTTCATCGAGATGGGGCGCGCCGAGTCGTGGAGCTTGTAGCACGGGCCGCAGCTATGGCCCCATTGATTAGCACGAGCAGAATGAAGGACGAAGGAAGATGACATACACATTGCAGACAGTCTTGTTCGCGTCGTCCTTGCGCCAGAGGGGCGTCGCCGTAATGTGGCAGTTGTAGCATTGCGCTACGTGCGTCGCAATGAGTCCATGAACATTTATACCTTCAAACGAGAGAGGACTTACCTATAATATCAGCAGCCTCCGCGCGCACCGACTGCCCGCGGCCCTCGCCTCCGCCGCCTGTATTGCGCATCGTCTTGGGACGGGGGCGTTTGTGCTGTAAAAATCATGGTCATCAGCATGGAGTCGTCCTTGCAAAAAGAAAAAAGAATGATAACAAGGCACTAACCAACTTGCAATAAATCCCACACGCATTACTATTCCCGCCGCCAAAGGGGCGTATGCCTCGCCCGCAATTGCTGCACTCGGCCTTGACGCCCCCGGCGCCGTGTTGTTAGCGCTCATCACCGAGCCCGCTCCTCCCCCTTGTCCAGCCCCAGCGATTCCTCCGATCCCCACAGAGGAAGACGCCGACCCCGGAACGAGCGACGCAGACGTTGGGTCCGGCAGCGGGCACACCCCCCTCCCCGCCTTTCCCGCACTATTCGCACTCGCACTCGCGCTCGTCCTAGCCCCAGGCACCCGCACACTCAACACCGGCCGCCGCCCCGCCGCACCCCCGCTCGCAGTCGCGCCTAAATTTCCGCCCCGCCTCGCACCCGCACTCGCACTCCGGCTTACGCCGCTAGTTGACGCGCGCGCAGTGACGGAGGCGCTGGCGCCCTGTCTCGCCGCCCCGCCCGCCGCACTGGACTGTCTGCGCGCTTTACCCGCACCCGACGCACGCGCGGTAGTGGACTTGCGCCCCTTAGCCGACGCCTTGGCCCTCATCCCGCAAAAGTCCGAGTCCGCGCTATCATCCCCGCTGTCGTCCGACGACTCGGCGTCCTCCTCGAAGTCTTGCTCCACGAATTCGCGGCGACGCGACGCGGAGGCGGAGGCGGAGGTGAAGGAGGAGCGCGTGGTCGGGTTGGTGGTGAGGTTCTTACTGCCGGGACGGTGCTGTACGCCGAGGCCGAGGCCGACGAGTTGTGGTTGGTGTTGTAGCCGGCCATGTCCTCCCCCTCCTCGTCCTCGTCCACCTCGCGCAAAAAGTACGCGTTAGGCGAGAGCTGCGACGTCGGCGTCGACACCTCGTTCGCGCCGTTCGCGCTGCTGGCGTTGTACGAGTGAGAGAGCGCATTGGCGTTGCCGTTGGGGTGGTTGGGGCTGGCGTTGGGGTTGGGGTTGTTGTTGGCGCCGTGGAAGTGCTGGCTGAAGGCGGCGTACGGGTCGAGCGTGAGTTGCTCGTAGGAGGTGGAGGTGTTGTTTGGGTTCCTAAGAGGAAGAAGAGAGAGGTTAGCAGCGTTCGTTGGACGGTGGAGGAGGGAAATAAGGATAAATGAAAAACCAAAGTCGCGATGCAGGAAACAAGTAAAAAGAGCGCCAACTAAGACAAGGAAGGAACAGAAGGAAGAAAGGGAAAGACAAGTCACATGAAGTAGATGAAGGAAAGGACGACGACGCGAGATGAAGAACGAGGAGGAATGGAAGTGAGATGGGAATATTGAAGGAGAGCGCAGAAAAAGAGCAAGAAGAGTCGTGTAGGACGCAAGGAAAGGAGAAACAAGTGAACGATATAGGTAAATGCAGTCGCGACGAGCAAAAGAAGTATGGTAAAAAAAAGTTTGCAGGATAGTACGAAGGGAAAAAAAAGTGGAGTGACGAAGATATAAAAGGGAAAACGCCAAGTGAAAAGGAAGGATACGAAGCAAAAAACGGTCCCAAAAAAAAAGTCGCGTAGGAAGAAAAAGAGAAATCCACCCACCCATAAAATCCCGTCCCCGTCCCCGTCGCCGCTCCCGCACCCGCACCCGCACCCACCCCCGCACCTCCACCCGCACCCGCCCCCATCTGCACCCCCCATCTGCGCCCCCCGCATCAAAATCTCGTCCCACGCCCGCCCACTCGCTCACGCCCTCCATCCCCATCCCCATCCCGCCAAAATCCACACTCCTCCCCCTGTCCCTGCCCTTCCTCCCCGTGTACGTCGTTCATGGCGTTGTTGGAGGTGAAACCCCCATTGCTGTTATTGCTGAACCCGGCGCCGACGTGCTCGTGCTCGCGGTCATCCATCCCAACCTCACCATCCTCTCCGAACACTCCGCCGCACGCTCGTGCTCGTCACCCCCCGCAGACGACTCACTCGAGTCCTCATACGCGTGCAGATGCAAATCCGCCAACAGCTCGTCCAGCGGGAGCTCGATCGTCGGGCGCGCTCCCCACTTCCACTTCGCCCGATGTTCCCGCGTTACCAAAATCCACCAGTAGCCCTGCTCTCTCCGTGATCACCCCCGTTGGCATTCGCACCCCCGTTCGCACGCGAATACGACGAGCTCGAATCCGCCTCCCGTAGTTCATCCGCAGCGCGAGACTGGGGGCGGGGTACAAGAGCGCGGCGGGCCCGGAGGAGCTGAAGAGCGTGGGGAGGCGCAGGGTTTGGCCTTCATGTCGGCGCCGCTTGCTCTCGCGTTACCTCCACCAGTAACCCCGCCCTCTCCTCGATTACCCCCTTGGCGTTCGCACCCCCGCTGGCGTTCGGACGCGAATACGACGAACTCGAATCCGCCTCCCCGTAGTCCATCCGCGGCGCGAGACTGGGGCTGGGCGGGGTACAAGAGGGCGGCGGTGCTGAAGAGGGTGGGGAGGCGGTGCGTTTGCGCTTCCCGTTGCCAGCGGTGGTGGTGGAAGTGGTGGTGGAAGTGGTGGCGTTGGAGGAGACAGAGTTGGCGTTGGAAGAGACGTTGGAAGCGTTGCTGGCGTTGGTCGTGAACGTGGAGGTGGTCGTCGTGCCGGTCGCACCGTTCGCGATCCCGTTCACCACCCTGGTATTGCTCGTGTTCGTGTTCGTGGTGTTGTTGCCAGTGGAAAAACACGAAGTAGTAGTGGTAGTGGTAGTGTTCGTCTGCGGCGCCTCCACACTAAACACAAAGGCTCGCCTCGCGCGTGCGCTCCGTCTCCGGCGCGCGCTGGCGCAGCAGGTCCGTGGAGGGCGTGCAGGTGAATTGGGGCCGGGGGAAGTTTCGATGGACCTGGGGCGTTTTTAGTTAGTAAAGGGTTTTAGGACGAGTGAGCTTGAAAGGAAAAATCGAAAGGGAGCGACAGGGAGAAGAGGGTGAAGGAGGAAAGAAAGAGAAAGAGAGGAGTTGGGAAAAAAGACAGGGACTAGGAGGAGCAAGAGAAGTACGCAAGGCAAAGTAAGAAAGGTAGGAAGGAGGAGGGGTATGATGAATTGCTCCGCACGCAACGATGCCAGGAAGCAGTGTGCTCCGCAGGCAACGGCGCCAGGTGGCAAGGTGAGACTCCGTGTTCCAAAAAAAAAAAAAACGCCCAGCAAAGCAGCACCAAAAAAAGGCAAGGAACGACACCCACCTCCCCATCTCCTTTTCGAGCTTGTCGCCCATGCACTTGCTCAGCTTCTTGAACTCGCGCTTCGACTTTGCGTTTTCCGTGTCGATCATCAGGTGCGTTGTCTGTGTCGCCCTTAGGTGCTCTGTCGCCGCCCGACCTCAGTCTATTATTATTTCTTCAACAAGGAAAGCGGGACGCACCGCCAGGACAAGTTCTCCAGACGCTGCGCCTGCTCGAGGTAGCTCGCGACCGTGGTGCAGACCTGCGCGCATGTTAGTGATCGAGACGTAAGACAATGCTACACATAGGACGGGAGGACACGGACCTTCCAGGTCTTGGTCAAGGACTCGGTGTCATTGAGGTTGCTGAACGCAACAAAGGACTTGTTACCCTTTGAGTCCGAAATTCATTCAGAGGGGACGCCGGAACGGACTTTGAACTTGAGATTGAGGATCCGGGAACCGGGCATTCACGGTGCGTAAGGTAGGCAAGTAGCACGTAGCACGCAGGAGGGGAGGTGGACCTGGATAGTTTGCTATTTCGAACATGGTGGAGAGAAGCAAGGCGAGATGTGATCGAGTTGGACTGTTGGAGTTCCATTTCGGGCCTGATCGCTGTCGGGCCGGGTCTCCGCCGTTGCTCTCGTCCATCACCCCCACAAAAAGAAAAAATCTCAATACTACCGCAAAATTAACTCGTGTATCGCCCGCACTCGTCGAGACCACAACGCTCCTCGACAACCGCACACTCCGACGCTCACGTATCGCCGCTCTGTTGCCCCATCTAGTCCCACCCCCTCGTAGCGCATCCGCCGTCGACGCGGCTGTCCCGAGCCCTTCCAGCGCAGCTTCCTGCTCCTACCAGCGTGCCATGCTCTCGATTTTCTGCAGATCAGCTACCACGCGGCACTCAACTCAGCGGCATGGATGCTCAACGCTCTCGTCCTCAGGCCCCTGTGTAGCCTTTCCCTCGTCCTCGTCCCTCAGGCGGACCGCGCGCATCTACGGCACGGAATCCGCTCTTACGACACACCCGCTCACTACCGCATTATCAAATCCTGCTGGGCATCGATGATCGGCGCTGGAGGAAGCTCGTAGGGCCGCACCAAGGAGAGGGCTGAAAAGAGGGTATAGTGGGCGCTGAAGCGCAGGACATGGAAGGTGCGTACACTTGCGCCCCCTCCGTTTAACTTACTCACTCCTTTCTCCTCGGTGCGCTGCCTGCGCGGAGAATCGTCAGCGGGAACTCGGTTCAAAGGAAAAACATAAGCAATGGAGGTACCTTCGCCCTGCGTCCTCCCTATCCTCCTCCCTCCCAATCGTCCCTTCCCACACTCCCTGTATCCCAACGGCGCTGGCCGCTCCCGCCCTCGAGTTCACGCGGATACCCGTTCCCGCCCCACACCTGCTTTCCCACCGCTGCAGCGCGCCTACTGTTGCCGCGCGTGTGCACTTCGAGTCGCCTGCAGCTTCCTCCCCATCCCCATCCTTTCCCCTCGTTCCCCCGCCGTTCCTATCGCACATCGCATACCCCTCGTCTCACTGTGTCGCCGTCGCCGTCCATGGTCCCCGCGTCCGCCCCGCCCTCGTGTACACCGCCGCACAACGTGCCCGCACCGACTTGCGCGCACTTGCACCCGCGCTCGGCACGAACTCCGTGCGCATGCGGATGCCCTTGCCGCGCGTTCGTTGTGCGTCGAGTCTCCGCGCCCACACATACATGCGGGCGCGTGGACCGAGTTTGCGCGGGACGCGCAAGTATCGGCGCTGCTGCCCATTCCCGCATCGCGCCTCTCCACCCACATCCACACCCTCTCCCCTCCCCTCCCTCCCCTCCCATTCCATCGTCCCCTTCTCTGTACAGCGCCGCACGACGTACCCGGCACCATGTACCAGGTGCCGCTTGCGCGCACTCGCACCCGCACCCTTGGCGCGAACTCCGTGTGTGCGCGTGCAGATACCGCTGCCGCGCGAACGCCATGCGCGTGCGTCGAGTCGCCGCGCCCACATATACATGCGAGCGCGAACCGAGTTTGCGCGCCGTGTCGACGCCGCCGCACCTCTCCATCCACACCCTCTCCCATGCTCTCCCCTCCCGTCCTCCCTTCTCCGTACCCGTACCCACACGCCGCCCCGCCTCTTCGCAGTACGTACATACGTACATACTTTGAAGAATACAATCTATTTGCAAACCAAAGTTCCTGTGGGACTTGAATCCTCGTTAGCCAAGATTGCGCGGGATCGAATTCAATGGAGAGAAGCTTACCACGGCTTCAAGGCTTGGAAAATTTGAGGTCTTGAAGCCTTGAGGCACTTAAGGCACGCTGAACGACGCAAACAGGTCGGGGATTGATATTTAAATCAAAGCAAGCTGCGAAAACAAAACAGGTCAGCGGGGAAATAATACAAGGAATGGATCGGGGTACGTACGTGCCGCTGAATCTATGCATGCCCGAGCTCAACCCGACTCGCCTTTGTTTGGCCTTCGCTTTCATCCGCGCGCGCGCCGGTCTGGTTTCAGCTTGTTGGCTATAATGACGATTCGGGCGGTAAGTCAAGTACTGGCATGAATTCAAGTCGGGTAGGCGGAATCGACGTTGGGCTGTATGTCTGGATTGACGACCAAGGCCCAGGTGAGCGACGCGATTGAAATGAAATGAACTTACGCTCACCTCGAGTTACAGCGGCAGAGCGCTGAGGGATGGTGAGTAAGTAAGGGAACGGAACGAAATCGACCTGAATGAACGAAGTGGGGGGGGGACTTACTGCATATGTCATGCAAGCAAGCCGTCGCAGTGTTCGATTTAATTCATTTTGAACCTAAAGTTCTGACCTTCGGACCTGGAGATGATTATTCAGAAGAACCGCGCCTTCGAAAACTGACCACAATTTGAGGACATGATCTGCGTAGCGTTGCTTGAAGCGTCAGAATCAACCTGAAGGTTCAACTAAGCCAAAAAAAAAAAAAAAAATTGAACCGCACTTACGTTGAATCAACCTCAGTTGCATTCTACCGACCCAAAGTAACAAACTACCTTTAATTGGAGTCGAACCTACCCAAGGAACAATTAGACGTGTCCTGGGACATAGCAACGACGAGAAGAACGTACTTCAAGATGGAAAACTCGGGTCCAACTCATCCCCGAGAAGGCCGAGTTGGAGACCTACGGAGGCATTGGTGGATGTAACGCGAGAATGGGATACTACGTACCTGTGAACCGTCGAGGAAAGGAGCCAAGGCTCCGTGGAGGTGCAGGGAGTCGCTGTGGATGTATGTACAATAAACCTGAATGAACTTCATCGAAGATCGGTTGAATATGTTGGATGGAACGGTCGAGCACACCGTGGGTCTTCAATCCAAGGGAGATTTTTTGAGGAGAGGTCGGGGATCTAGAGAGGACGGATAGGCACGAAGTCAGTGGTGTGTAAGTCAATCAAGGGGCTCCCATGATAAGAAATTTCCATATATAGGGGGGGGGGGGGGGGGGGTCCCCCACCCCGGCTGAAATTTTTTTTTGGGGGGGTTTTATATATTTCAATCTGGGAGCTTTGAAACACCACAGGGCCTTCTTGGGTACTTGTTTTTGACTTCTGCGCCATTTTTAAGGTGTTCTGCACCCACGGTGACTGTTAACAACTGAGAGTGATCGCAATTTCCTTTCTGGTCCATGACATCATCTTTGTTCGAGCTTGCGATCAAGGATGATTTGGAGATCATCCCATCTTTTTCCTTCCCTACGACCGACTTACGACGCAATGGCAGAGGTAAAACTTCCAGGCATTCATATAACAGCCATTTACTTATCTATAGGTCCATCAGCAAACTCTGATTTTTTCGGCACTACAGGACACTACAGAGTGCTACATAGTGCTACATAGTGACCTGTAGTGACCTGTAGTGCTGTAGTGAAGGTCCATGTCTCTGGAGTGCTACAGAGTACTACATGGCACCCATAGAGGAATCAGGGTTTGCTGATGTCCCCACCAATGCCCAGCATGCACTCAGATGTGTGCGCCACTTAGTCCTGGGCAACACCGGAGTAAATGTCGACGGCTTCCAAATCACGGCACCAATAATCAGGCGACATCTCGAGGAAAGCGGCTTCACAAACAGCATGATCAACAACCTTCTTGATCCTGCGGATCCACAAGACACCGCCCGAGCTTTATCTCTCCTGATGACCATGCAAAACCTCGGGAATCCTGCTCCGGGTTCCACCCCCAGATTCTGTGCAACACGGGAAGCTCTCAGGAACCTTGGGAGTTTGAGATTTGAATTAGGGGGTACACAAGAATAGATACATACTGTCAGCGACGGCGCTTAGCTCAGCCCGATCACCAGAGCCATCACGACCCGGAGTCGTCCCGGCAGGGTATTGAGAGGGAATCTGTCATCACATCGAGCAGCACATGACCTTCCACCAAGGATCCACGCAAGGCGAAGTTGAACCATGAGAAGAACCCATAACGAGCGTGACAACATGTCACCGAGACCGGGGTCTGAACCCCGGGGTTTGAATATCGAGCTTTGCCAGAATAGGGGAATAGGATCCAGGGCAGGGGATGTCCGATGCGATAGTGTCGGACATGACTCGACTTCCGAGCGAGCGGTACCAGTGTTATCGCGAGCGCTGGAGATCATAGTGGTTCTATTCTCGTTCTGCCACCTTTCTACCCTGTAGTCCTCTGCTGGATAACATCCCGAGGTGCTACCTATCTCCTCCTGAAGGACGCGAGAACCCAGACCGATAACCACCTGCGAGAGCTCCTGCCGATGACTGGTGTCGAAGTGGTGACCAAGGAGTCGAGTATAGGAGACAGGGGTTTGCTGACGATGAGCACAAGGAGGCAGAACCCGAGTCAACGAGAGAGACTGAAGCCAGCTGAGCTCAGTCACACACAAGTCCAGAACAGACCAATCCTAAGGCCGGAGTATAGACGAGGTAGAATCTACTGTACAGGAGATTCTACTATTACTTATATACTGTATTGTAAAGGGGTCCGATCATAGGAACAACTGTTGCCCTGACACCAAGGGGTAATTCAGGGCCTTTGAGCATAAAGGAGTGTGCCAAGGTGACACCAAGGGGTCAATACCTGTCGCCTATGATCAATGTGTTGCCAACGGAAAGGAGTCGATCATTGCATATGATCCTGTTGTCGGACGCAAAGGAGTGTTGTCTGACCCGGAGGAGACCCTAAGTCGAACCCCGGGCAGACCCGAATGTCAAACCCCGGACCTAACTGTTCGTCCTCGGGGTGTCGTGATAATGCAAGCCTTGACCGCCTGTGGCAATGCGAGGATTATACTGACATGTTGAAGTCGATGTGGAGAGGCATATCCTGAGCGGAAGCGAAGGATGATTTGCTGAAGTTCGAAGTTGGGAATGAGAAGGCAGCTCGCGCCGAACAGTGCCGAGTGATCCGTGCCTGATCATGACACATATCTAATTTCATCTGCATAGACCAGACATCCAAAATGACATGTATGGATGTTTTACTGAGCTCCAACACACCTGAGTTGCACTGAAAGCAGTTAACTTATGGCCCGCTGACGCTCAGAAGGACTCAGCAAGACAGGGGCTTCCTATAAAAAAAATTCCCACGGGGGGGTAGACACCCAGATGGCCTGAAAATAAAATATCGAGTACGGGTATATAAGCCAGGGCGGAGAATTGTCAGCGGGGACTCGATTTGAAGAAGAATGGACATAGCTTTGCCCTGCGTCCTCTCCCCATCCTCCTCCCCTCACGCGTGCGTACTCCGCTTTCCCACCGCTGTGGCGCGCCTAGTCGCAGCACTGCTGCCGCCGTGTTCTTCGAGTCTCTGCACAGTGCACATGCGCTCACCGCGGCTCCCTGCCCATCCCATCTCCCCATTCCTATCCTCTCCCCTCGTTCCCCCGCCCCTTTCCCTCCCGTTCCCTTGTCCCACTGCGTCGCCGTTCCCCGCGTCCGCCCTCGTCTATACCGCCGCACAAAGCTCCCACGCCGAGTCGAGTGAGTGCACATGGCGGATGCCACTTGCGCGCACTCGCACCGCACTCAGCCCAAACTCCATGTGCATGCGGATGTCACTGCCACGCCTTCATCATGCACGTTGAGTCCCCGTGCCAACACATACATGCGGGCGCGCGGACCAAGTATCAGCGCTGCCGCACACTCTCCCTCTCTCCTCCCTTCTCCCCTCCCATCCCTCCCATCCTCCACTCTCCGTCCCCGTACCCATACCCGTACCGGTCCTCGTACCCACACACTGCCCCCTTATTTGTAGTACTACTTTGAATACAATCTACATTCTGCAACAAATTGCCTGTGGGACTGCTTGTTAGTGAACGCGGAATTCGGAACCTTACCACGGCGTTGAGGTCTTGAGGGTTTGAAGGGCGCGAAGCAGTCGGGACGGCACCAGCGAGAAGGGCGGGGATTGAGGGGATTGGAATCACAGCAAGCTGTGAAAATTCGGTCAGCGGGGAAATGATACAAGGAATAAAGCGGGGTATGTACCGCTGTGAACCCAGCGCTAAGCTTCAAATGGGCTTTGACGTGGCTTGCGCTTGCATCCGCGCGCCCGCTTGTCTGGTTTCGATGGATGTGGCTAAAATGAAGATTGGGGCGGTAAGTGCAGTACTATCATGAATTCGGGGAGCGGCACCGTGACTTACTTTAAAGTGTTGGTAATGGAGTTGTGTATGTTTCAATCCTAGTCTAGTCTGGATTCAAGGCCCAGGTGAGCAATAAATACGACGGGTATTAGTATGAACTCATGCTTACGCTTACATCGAGTTACTGCGGCTGAGCGATGGTCAGTAACGGAACAAAGTCGAATGGACAAGGTAGGGGCTCATTAGGTGTTGCAGGGTACCACAGCAATAATTGAATTTGAAGTTTAAGTCAACGACCTGACCTGGAGGTGATGATGCAGAAGAATTTCGACTTCGAAAACTGCCCCCAATTTCGAGGAGACAATCTGCGCACGTAGCGCTAAGGATAAGGTCGAAGCTTCAGAATCAACCTATGAATCAACTAGGCCAAAAAAAAAATTGAACCATACTGTCAGACGTTGAACCGCATCGTGTCTGACTGCGAGTAAAATTGAACCCGATCACCTCAGACTCAAACCTACTACCCAAGGAGCAGTTAGAGGTGTCATATAACATTGCAATGATGAGAGGAACGTACATACCTCAAGTCCGAATACCATGGGAAACTCGGGGCCAACCAAGTCATCCCCGAGATCCCCGAGATCCCCGAGGTCGAGACCTACTCAAGGGGATCCCATTACCCGAAATATATACCCTGAATCAAATTTTTTTTTTTCAGCTCTGAGGTTCGTTTCCCGTCGTTTCCCATGTAACACATAATACAGGCCGTTTCTGGTTTCAACCTCGTGGTTTCAGTCACACCTCAAAATCGGTTTCACCCATACAAAAGGGTACAGTAGTACTTATTCCCTGCATTGGCCTGGACTCCAGACTCGGATTGGGGCACCGGTGAATGCAGCGACGCACACAAGATACACCTCTCCATTTCATTAAATAAATATATCTCAAATGTATGACTAGGAACATGACCAAAAACACAGCAGGCATACATGAATACATAATGAGAGGACTGCATATAATAAAACAAAACTCAGGCTGTGATCAACTTCATCTGTGGTTCTTCCAACTCAGGCTCTCCAGCATCGGAAGAATCCTCATCCCCTTCCTCCGCCTCCCCTGTGGGGGCATTGAGCTCGACCAAGCGAGCTAAATTCCTTTGGTGCCGCTCTTTCACCTCGTCACTGATACCACCAATTCTCTGGTCAATGTCCTGCACCCCTTTGGTCTGTGAGGAGCGCTCAAAGAGTGGTCGTGCTGTTTCCCACAATTCCAATGCCTTCAGCACATCACCATTCTTCCTTGCGATGTCCCCAAGTCGGATCATGCATTCTGCTCTGCTGTGGTGAACATCCAGCTGGGTGAATGCCTCCAAGGCAACAGTGAACAGGCTGACAGCAGTGACTTCATCATTCTCCATGAGGTGCACATCTCCAATGAATTGCAAAGCCTTGTGGATGCCTAATCTCTCCTTTGATTTGAGAGAGTGTGCAAGTAAGACTGTACTCCATGATGGATCATGGTGTGCCTCCCAGCGAATGACATCTGCCAGTCTTTCCAGGCAGTAACTTGCTACGCGAGATGAGCCCCACCCTAACCTCAGACATTCACAAAACAGTGTGGTTGTCATATCCCCTTCTCTAAGATTGAGATCTGCTTGAATATGACTGTACACATTTATTCGTGTGGCCCCTCCCTTCTCAAATATCAATTGTGATGCATTTATCTTTTGCTGTATATCATAACAAGAAGCACCTGTGAACATCTCAATTTCAGCAATATTGGCCAGAGTCAGCCCATGTCTGTAGTGATCATCGGCTGCCACTGCATTTTTGAGGATCAGATTTTGGATGCTTAGTGCTTCAACATATTCTGATTTAAGCCTGTGGACATCTGCCTCACAATGCATGAGACCAGAGCTCATGTCTCCATCAGACATACCACACAGACCCAGGAGATTTTTGGCCCTCTTGATCAGGGAGATGCAATGCCTGTAATTGCCCCAGTCCAGCCAGCAAATGGCCTCGTAATATAGTCCCAGTGCCTCTCTGTATAAATCCCCAGATGTTTTGGCAAGCTGCTGGGCCTTCATTGCATAGGTCTGACCCATGGTATACTGGCCAACATAATATTGGATGTATGACAGCTGGAGTAGTGCACTAGACTGTCTCTTGCTGTTCCTACTTGATTTTGCTACAGATATAGCAAGTTGGCAATGTTCTGCCGCAATGTGTATGCCTTGGTTGTGGTTGCTATAGTAGAAAGCTACAGCAATGTGAAATGCCGCTGTACAGTCCATTTAACTTTATTCTGGGGAAATTAAGCAGAAATCATACCTTTGAGATCGGGATCATCAAGGTAATTGAAATGTTCTAAAGCTTGTGCAACTAATGTTTCTGGATGAGGAATTGAACCAAGTTCTTGGGACCTAAACATCTCAGCAATGCAATAAACCTTCAACCGATGATCATTCGAGGAATGGAGGAGACTGTTGATCTCATCCATGAACAATAGTTCTCCTCTCCCCGAAATAAGAGTAAACCGACTCAAATCACATGCACAGTAGATGCTATCTGCTAGATCAGGATGCCTTAGTTGTAGCCCATTTTGGATAATGTTCAGAATATTTGTGTAATTTGAGGTTAATCGACCAATGCAGAAGGCTGCTGATTGTTTTCCCCCATCAACTATATACACTCGCAGGAGATCCTGGAAGTGTTTGAGAAGTGGTCTGATCATTTCATCTGTTGGCGGGAGGAATTTCCTCATGTACTCTCTGATTGGTACTAGAGCCTTCAGCTGTTTATGGTCATCAGAGTAGGCCAAAGCAGTGCGGAGCAATGCGCTTTTACAATCGAGAATATCTTCAATTGTAAATTGACTTTGCTTCAGTTCTGCATCTGAAAGTCCATCTGGGAGGATTGAGAGCAGACTCAACAGCTCCTGGGAGTGAGGTGTAGATGTTATTCTAGGACTCGCAAGAGAGAGTGCGATGGATAATTCAAGATTGGATCTTCGGTCATAACCCTCTGAGATGACTGAGGTCTGCTGCTGCTGCCAGCGCAACAAAATTGCTGTGCAGCCTTCCACATCAACCATGTGGGCAAGAAGGTTGATTGAAAGTGGCATGTTGTCTGTGAGGCGTAAGACTTGATCCATTTCTTCCACTGAGTGTCTATCCTCTGCAATATCAATAAACATCTTGTGGGCAGCCTCTTTTGACAAGGGCTCCAGAGGGAGTAGGAATGGACGTGTCCACTTCACTTTAGAGGGTCTTTCTGCTCCGCGCATTGTGATCTATTACTTCACGATTAGGATGGGGACAGGAAAAAAGAAAAGGGTGCACACCATCAATGCCAGAGTGCCTATATCTGTAAGCAAGGACAGGAATTCCTCCACCTCCTTGCGGGATTGTGCTGGTTCCCATACAGTCTCGAGGTTATCAAGAATCAACAGAGTGGGCGGACCCTCTAAAATGTGGTGCAGAACTGCACGACTGAGGTCGTTCGCAGGTTTCATTCCGAGATGAGCCCCAATAAGACCTGCAAGTTCCACTTTGTTTGAAACACTGTCCCCTGGGACAAAAAATCGATTCCCTTGGTACTTGTCAATAATTTCTTCATGGTGTAGAACAGCTTCTGCTAGACTGGTCTTTCCCATCCCACCAGCACCTAGAATGGCTATCCTGGGAGTACCTTGACTGAAATGTTTGAGAATATCAGCAAGCTCAGATTCACGACCATGGAATATCTTGGGCTCTGCTGGCAACATTGAGATAGAGTTGGAGCTATGACAACTATGAGCATGCACAGTTAAAACCAGTGTTATTTGGGATCACCTTGTATATGAGCCGGAATAGATCTTGCTAATCTGTACATACCTTTTATTGATACTGCCGCTGAAGAAGGTGATTACATACAGATGATCCTGAGTCTGAACTGGAGAGAATCTCAGTTATATTGAGCACCTCCTGGTATCTGATCTTGGCCTGTTCTTCCATTTCCCTGGCAGTCGACATAATATCTGAGGACTTTATCTGCACCCCATCTTGAGTGGGTGGATTCTCTTAGATGTGATGTATAAAGTACTCACTTTAAAGAATCCAAGTCCCTGTTGCAATTTTGTCTTGCAATCTTTCAGTAGCCCACTCAGCTCCCCCTGTCGGAAAAATTTCTTGAGTTTGCTGCCACTTTGTTGGGCCTCAACAAATGTATGAATTTTGTGGAGAGTTCTAATTGCGTTGAGTAAGCCTCGTAGATGTCTATATGAGTAGAGATTTACTGAGTGAAATTTGCAATTTCGTTCAATGTGCTTGGTGGCAGCTCCGTACCAGTGTCCGACTTGACATAGACACCAATGATTGCATTGAGTATGTTGTAAGTGTGCTCCATCAGCTCTGCACACACATTCTTCTCCTGTTTGATAGTCTAGGGGACCGTCTCAGAGAGCTGCTCTACTGCCACGTTTTGGAAAATATACCTGAATCAATTTCACAAGAGACTGTGTAGTATTCACCATAGCTTCCAGCCCAGGGATCTTAAGGGTCTTCACCAGGACATCCAGTGTGTTGACTGTAATGGTTACACATGTTGAGATATTGTTCAAGCGAACTTCGGTTATAATTTGTTGACGGGGCATGTCAGGGGAGGGTCATGTCACTTGGAACCATTCCCAGCTTTATAGTCCAAGGGCCTTGTGAACTTTTGTTCTCATTGGATACTGTTCATCTCTTCTTCTACTGTGTATAAGTGATATCGGTCCAAATACATCTGTGTTCGAGGTGCTATCAACCTAAGGTGTGGGACAATCATCCGAAAATATCTAGTATAAGTATTCTAGGTTTAGGGTCCAACTGCGCGACCTAGTTACTTGTCAGTTGACTCTTTGCACTCCAGATCCAATTCCTATCTTTCACAAGTCTTATTTGTTCATCCGCTTTCTCATTCATCACATCTCATATGCAAATTCTACCACCAACGAGTTTCAGAGTATGTGACGGCACCATCTTGATTGCCAGAACCCCATCTTTTGTTCATCATATGATGCCTGACTATGCTGGGTTCCAAAGAGATGCATATGAGCCCAGCCAATATATAACATGATCAGTAACTTTTCAGCGGCCAGAATTCAGTGATTCTCCAGAGCAATGGAAATATGAGGTCAGTGTATCAATGAGCACCGGATTCCGCCGCCATCTCGCTCTGATATCAACTTTGAGACGCCGCGGTATCACGTTCACAGTAACATGGAACAGATGTATCATGTATGAGGATGATGTGCAGTGGAGTGGCTAGCACGGTCTTTTTTTGCCAAGCTTCATAATCAAGGCCAATGAGTGTGTTATAGGGGACAGCCACCATCGGTGCGGCGTGCGGACCGCAGTGTGATGTGGACTGCGGTTCCGTGAACAGGCTGACTAGCAGTAGTTTTTATGTCTCTAGGGGGGAAATTCCTCGGTCGCGGAGTTCCGTTGTGATGCAGACTGCAGTTTCTTGTATGGTGCCACAAAAAAGAAAAAAAATTCCTTTAGGGGTAGATTATTCTGTGGCGGGAGGTACCTACTCTACACTAGCACCTGGTGGTTTTTGGTGGTGGCCACTCTCTAACTGGTTCACTGATGTAGACTCCTTTGAATCCAAGATCTCTTTTTGTACACTTTAAGACCTCAGAGGGCTTTCAAGTCCAGATGTATCTACAAATGAATTGACCAAGGGGCTCTACCAAAGCACATTGCTGGTGCTGTTGGGGTGGTTGGGGCTGGCGTTGCTGTTGTGGTTGTTGGGGGAGTGCATGCCATGGAAGTGCTGGCTGAAGGCGGCATGCGGGTCGAGGGTGAGTTGGTCGTAGGAGGCGGAGGTGTTGTTGGGGTTCCTGTAGGGAAGAAAGAGGTTAGTTGATGTTGAAGACGGTGACGACAGAGGAGAGGATAGAGGGGGTAAAGGGCGATAAAAGAAAGAGAAAGGGAGTGCAAAGTAGAAAAAGTAGACGGGAGAAAGGACACAGACGGAGGAGTAATAGTATCATAGCGGAAAAACGCGTCGTGTAGGAGACAAGGGAAGATAAGCGGACGAACGACCGGGGGAGAGTAGAATGATATGAATAGGAAAGGGACGATGGATGGTAAGAAAGCAAAAGAAAGAAGAAGCGCGTGGGGGATGAAGGAAGTAAATGCATATGGATGGAAAAGGGAGGGATCGAGAACGCAAAGGAAATGCAGTATCGACGCGAAGGAAGTAGGTAGTAAAAAGGACCGCCTGGCGCAGAAGTGAATATCGAAAGTGGGCGACGACCGCAGCAAGGATAAAAGTAATGAAAACGCGAAAAGAGGTCGCCGTGAAAGAGAGCGCATACGAAAGGGAGGGCAGGATGAGCACAAGCGAATAAATAATCAAAGAGCAAATGAGGGCCGAAAGAAAGTGCCGTAAGAACAAAAAGAAATCCACCCACCCAAAAAATCCCGTCCCCGTCCCCGCACCCGCACCTGCACTCCCCGCCGCACCCGCACCTGCGCCCGCCCCCATCTGCGCCCCCGCACCAAAATCTCGCCCCACGCCGACGCCCACTCGCTCACGCCCTCCATCCCCATCCCCATCCCGCCCATCCCCATCCCGCCACATTGTTATTGTTGTTGTTGTTATTGTTGGCCGAGTCGTTGGCCGCGAAGTTATTGTTGAACCCGGCGTGCTCGTAGTCACTCATCTCAACCTCCTCACCGCCCGCCGAAGACGCCGCCGCCGCCACATGCTCGTTATCACGTGCAGACGACTCACTCGAGTCCTCATACGCGTGCGTGCAAATCCGCCAACAGCTCGTCGGCGCCGCTTGCTCTCCCGTTACCTTCCCTTCCACTACCACTCCACCTCGGGAAAAAAGGACAGGGACTATGAGGAGCAAGGAAGGTACGCAAGGCAAAGTAAGAAAGGTAGGAAGGAGGAGGGGTACAATGAACGACGCCAGGAAGTGGTGTACTCTGCAGGCAACGGCGCCAGGTGGCAAGATGACTCCGTGTTAAAAAAAAGAAAGCGCCCAGCAAAACAGCGCCAAAAAAGGCAAGGAGAGACACCCACCTCCCCTTCTCCTTGTCGAGCTTGTCGCCCATGCACCTGCTCAGCTTCTTGAGCTCGCGCTTCGACTTTGCGTTGTCCGTGTCGACCATCAGGTTCTGGAGGTGCCATAGTCTGTCGCCGCCTGAGGTCAGTATATTATTAACGAGGAAAGGGAGGGAAAGGGGACGCACCGCCAGGACAAGTTCTCCAGACGCTGGCCCTGCTGGAGGTAGCTCGCGACCTTGGTGCAGACCTGCGCGCATGTTAGTGATCGAAACGACAACGCGACGCACAAAAAAGCAGAGAAAGATCGGCGGAACGCCGTTCACTACACTTAGGACGAGAGGACACGGACCTTCCAGGTCTTGGTTAACGCCTCGGTGTCATTGAGGTTGCTGAACGCAACAAAGGACTTGTTACCCTGTGGGGCGGAACGGACTTTGAACTTTGAGGATGGAACCAGGCATTCACAGTAGGTTCGTCGAAAGGCTAGTAGCACGTAGCACGCAGGAGGGGAGATGGACCTGGATGGTTGCTATTTCGGACATGGTGGAGAGAAGCAAGAGATGTGATCGAGTTGGACTTCTATTTTAGGACTGATCGCTGTTGGGCCGGGTCTCCGTCGTTGCTCTCGTCCATCACGGCCAAGAAAGAAAAAATCTCAATACGCTGCAATGCGCCACAACGCTCCTCGACGACCGCACACTCCGACGCTTACGCTCTGTTGCCCAATCTGGTCCCACCCCCCTCGCAGCGCATCCGCCGTAGACGCAGCTGAGTCCTTCCAGCGCAGCTTCCTGCTCCTACCAGCGCGCGATGCTCATCGCGTGCGCGACTCTCGATTTTCTTCAGATCACCTACAACGCGGCACTCAACTCAGCGGCCTTGTGGACGCTCTCGTGCTCAGTCCCCTGTGCGGCCTTTCCCTCGTCCTTCGTTCCCTAATTCCTGACCCTCACCGCGCGCATCTACGGCATGGAATCCGCTCTTACGACGCAGACGCTCAGTACCACCATTATCCAAATGCTGCTGGGCATCGATCATCGGCGCGGAAGGAAGCTCGTAGGGCCGCACCAAGGAGAGGGCTGAAAAGAGGGCATGGTGGGCAGTGAGACGAAGGACATGCAAGGTGCGTACGTTGGCGTCCCCTTCCCTTTAGCTTGCTCAGTCCTTTCCCCACGTTGCGCTGCCTACGCAGAAAAATGTCAGCGGGGACTGAGGCTGAAGGAAAACATAGAGAATGGACGCACCTCTCCCCATCGTTCCCTTTCCCACCCCCTGTACCCCAACGTCGCGCGCTGGCGCTCCCGCCGTCGAGTCCACACGGATACCCGCACCCGCGCCCTACTTCCCACCGATGCGGCGCGCCTGGTGGAGTTCTGCTGCTGCGTGTGTGCGGGGACACTGTGCGCTTCGAGTCCCCCAACAGCGCACATGCGCTTGCCGCAGCTTCCTTCCCATCCCATCCCCTCATCCCCGTCCTCTCCCCCTCCTTCCCCCGCCGCTCCTCCCGTTCCCTCGTCCCATGTCGTCTCACTGCGTCGCCGTCGCCGTTCCCCACGTCCGCCCTCGTACAACGCGCCCGCGCCGAGTCCAGTGCACATGGCACTATGCGCGTACTCGCGCCCGCACCTGGCGCGAACTCCGTGTGAGTGCGCAGACGTTGCTGCCGCGCGTTCGTCGTGCGCGTCGAGTCCCGGCGCCCACACATACATGCGCGCGGACCGAGTTTGCGCGGGGCGCGCAAGCATCAGCGCCGCCGCGCCCTCTCCGTTCCCATTCTCCCCCCCATCCTATCCCCTCCCTCCCCTCCCCTCCCATCGTCCCCTTCTCTGTACAGCGCCGCACAAACATACCCGGCACCATGTACTAGGTGCCGCTTGCGCGCACCCACCCACCCGGCGCAAATTCCGTGCGCGCGTGTGCAGACGTCGCTGCCGCGCGTTCGCCGTGCGCGTCGAGTCGCCGCGCCCACATATACATGCGGGCGCGGGGCGGGCTGCCCCACATTTCCTATCCACCACCCACACCCTTCCCATCCCACCCTCCCTTGCCCTCCCTTCCCTTGCCCTCCCTTGCCCTCCCCCCCCATCCCATCCTCCCATCCCATCCTCCCTTGCCCTCCCCTCCCTCCCTTCCCATCCTCCCTTGCCCTCCCTTCCCATCCCATCCTCCCCTTCTCCGTACCCACACGCCACGCCATGTCCGTACATATTTATTTTGAATACATCTACATTCTACCACAAATTGCCCTCGAAACTTGAATTCTCGTTAGTGCGGATTGCCACGCGGGATTCAAGTTGAATTGGATGGAGAGCCTTCCGAGGGTTCGAGAACCGGGGTCTTGGAGCATGGGGACGGCACCGGCGCTGGCGCAGGTGCGAGAAGGGCGGGGATCGAAATTAAATCAAGCCGAAAATTCGGTCAGCGGGAATAATACAAGGAATGAAGCAGGGTACGGTATGTACCGCTGAATCTATGCATGCCGAGCTCAACCCGACTCGACCTTGTTTGGCCTTTGCTTTCATCCGCGCGCGCGCGCCGATCTGGTTTCAGCTTGTTGTCTATAATGACGATTCGGGTGGTAAGTCAAGTACTGGCATGAATTCAAGTCGGGTAGGCGGAATCGACGTTGGGCTGTATGTCTGGAACAATGTCTGGATTCACGACCAAGGGCCAGGTGAGCGACGCGATTGAAATTACGCTCACCTCGAGTTACAGCGGCAGAGCGCTGAGGGATGGTGAGTAAGTAAGGGAACGGAACGAAATCGAACCGAATGAACGAAGTGGGGGGGGGGGGGGGGCTTACTGCATATGTCATGCAAGCAAGCCGTCGCAGTGTTCGATTGGATTCATTTTGAACCTAAAGTTCTGACCTTCGGACCTGGAGATGATTATTCAAAAGAACTGCGCCTTTGGAAACTGACCACAATTTCGCGGACATGATCTTTGTAGCCTTGGGGTCGAAGCGTCAGAATCAACCTGAAGGTTCAACTAAGCCAAAAAAAAATAATTGAACCGCACTGACGTGAACCGCATTGTGTCCGACCCAAATTAACTACTTACCTCAAAGTCGAACTTCCTACCCAAGAAACAATTAGACGTGTCCTGGGACATAGCAACGACGAGGAGAACGTACCTCAAGATGGAAAAACTCGGGTCCAACTCATCCCCGAGAAGGCCGAGTTGGAGACCTCCGGAGGCATTGGTGGATGTAACGCGAGAATGGGATACTACGTACCTGTGAACCGTCGAGGAAAGGAGCCAAGGCTCCGTGGAGGTGCAGGGAGTGGCTGTGGATGTATGTACAATAAACCTGAATGAACTTTATCCAAGATCGGTTGAATATGTTGTGGATGGAACGGTCACTGAGCACACCGTGGGTCTTCAAGCCAAGTAAGATTTTTTGGGGAGAGGTCGGGGATCTAGGGAGGACGGATAGGCATGAGGTCAGTGGTGTGTAAGTCAATGGAAATTGAACTTACCTGGTACGCCGGAAGGTCGAACATAACAACGTGACACGGCGGACAACTGTTTGTCCTTTGCTGATTTGGCGCTGGATGTCCTTTGACACGGCTTCGCCGTGTCCTTTTCTTAACTCCGGCCGCTTTGGCCTTTCGGGGTTTTCCGCGGCCACGCTGCAACCACGCGTTCTCGGGGATTTCCGGTAGAAAATGATCTAAGTAATGATTTGCAGCTCTTGAGTTCAGTTTGTCGTAAAATATTATTGGGAACTTGCCAGATTACAGAGGCACTACTATAGTACAAGGCTACAAGAAAGACCTGAGGGAAATGTGGCAAAAACTAGACAGGAACCGGTCTGAAACATGAAGAATTGAAGGCTCGAGTATATTCACTGAGCCAATTCAGGTAAGATTTTGTGGGACTGTCATATCTCACCAGCTAGTGATTTTACAATTTTTCTAGGCCCAGAAACGGGGCCGCAATGGCTGCTGTGGGGGTCCATCAAGGTGAGTGTGACGGTTCAAATCGTGCCGGGCGCTGCCGGGGAGTTTGGAATGGTCACATCAATGTTCAAACCCGCCATTCCACCCTCCTCCACCCCCTATTGGGTCGGAAGAAAATGCAATATCATTCTACAGGGGCTCAAGATTGCTCCCGCTGAGTTGTATGTGAGTTGGGTTAGTGGAATGCAACAGAACGGGGCATTATTTCAACTTGGGACACATTCTTGGTGGGTATTTGTGTGTTATCCTTCAAATCTTCTACTCAGTGCTGTGTCCTATAGTAGTGCCTATTTTACCAGAAATATTTGGGAGGTTTTGAACTAATACTCAGTCCAAGAGCGCAAAATCATTATTGAGATCAGTTTTCTGCCGGAAATCCCCGAGAACGCGTGGATGCAGCGTGGCCGCGGAAAACCCCGAAAGGCCCAAAGCGGCCGGAGTTAAGAAAAGGACACGGCGAAGCCGTGTCAAAGGACATCCAGCGCCAAATCAGCAAAGGACAAACAGTTGTCCGCCGTGTGAGTACTCGAGTCGAAGTACTATAGTAGAATAGTAGACAAGTTGCCGACCGAACGAACCCATATGATGCAGACATGGATCACATACCTGTGGGCCATTCCGCGAAGGTCCATGGACAAGAGGTGCTTGATTCCTGGATCAGCCAATAAAGTCCCACGACCCCCCCCCCCCCCCCCCCCCCCCCAGAAAAGGGAATTCCATCAGTTGTCAGCGTTGTGTCAGCGGGAAATTTATTCAACTAAAGTTCAACTGCGAGTTTTTCGGTCGCGGAGCTCACTCATATACCTCCTCATATGCTAACTCGAAAATCCCCGAGTGTTCTGTGCTGAAAAAGGAGCCCCCAGAGTCGACATAAGAGTCGCGGCCATCACAAATTGATCGCATCCCCACCAACATCATATTCAAAGATCCAGAGATCAAGCACCTCTTGTCCATGGACCTGAAGTTGTTGAGTTGACGCTGAATGAATGATTACGCCTGAATGTTTTCAACCAAGGTCAGTTCAAAGATCATCAAGACAATATAATTCAGACATACTTACCTTCATTTAAATCACCACATTTTCGCTTTGCCTGGTCCCACGGCCTCTCAACGCCGTTGAATGGCTTGAAATGAAGACTTCACTGGATAACGGTCAGTTGCTAGCAAAGCTGGATGCGGACATACCTGGGCCTGGTTCCAAACGGCCATAGCTTCAGTTTTTTGGGGTTCCAGCGGCCAGCGTGACGGCCTCTTGGGGGCATTGACAACGCGAACCAAGGATTGAAGTTGACGGCCTTGGAAAGGTCAGTGCCAAGATCACTACAAATTTTACTGCGGATATACCTGGTCCCAATGCATAAGCTCGGCCTCTAGAGGACTATTTACGATGCGAGTAACAGGCTGAATTGCAAAGTAAAATCAGTGCTTGAGTCGAGGGACTAACGAACACACTGTTTAACAAACTGGAGTTTAAACCCGTTGAGACTCAATTCAAGTCAACCTGGGAGACAAGCTTGATTATTGGCGTTCAAGGACCGCGAGAGCGAATGTAGAGACGTACCTGGAGCCGTGGAACCCACCCAAACTCGCCACTCCAACCCGAGAAAGCGCCAAGTAAGCAAAACAGTGAGCAAAACAGTGAGAATTAGATCTAAGGATCGGTTAATCGAAGTTCAACCATAAACAAGCGATACTAACCGAATTCAACTTGAATCATCCTCGATTCAAGTGTATGCAGTTTTGGGCGGCCTGAAAGACCAAGGTAAGTTTTGACAATGTATGCCGCAATTCTTAAATATAACGGCGCGCCGAAGATCACCGTTAAAATGAATCGGATCAACTCGAGGGTCGTTAAGAACCAAACCAAGTCTGCAGAGTGGAAGCAAAGTAAGCAATGATTGAGAGGTAAGATTTTAGTACAACGCATTGAGGCTGAATTCATAACTCAAATTCGAAGCACGGCAACGTGGGCAAGTGAATCTTGACGATAGCTCTCCCCGAAGATGAGGGCCGAAGCCAATTGGGTTTAAAGCAATTTGAGTCGCAGCAATGGAGAAAGGTCCTAGATGGTAAAGGTCAGTGATTTTTACGGTGATATCGAGGAGAGAACATACATACTGTCTTGAAGCAGGTGTATTAAATTGCGGGCTGTGGGATTGAATTCAATTCACGAGCGCTGCGACTTTAGCCCCGTGCGAGCTTCGGCGGCCTTGAAATTTGAACGCCGTTGGGGAAATTGAAGTCACGTTACATTTGCTGGATTCCAATAGGTCGCACAAGAATTGGATGAAAGGCGATCCAGGACTAAATAGAAGTCGCCAGAAGGAAGACTGGAGTTGATATTAGAAGGTCGATGCGAATTTGAAGCTTGAAGCTGCGTTGAGGTAAACGAGGTTGGCCGCGCCTTCAGATTGCAAGAAAAGCTTGAGAAAGAGCTGTGGGAGGTTCAGTGAGTAAGTATTGAGTGAGTGAGGCAAGAAAAAAAGCATATCTCATCCAATGAACATTGGCGAACCAGTGACGACGAGATTTATGGGAACGGGATTCGGCTAAGGAACCGAATCCCACTGTTGATCTCGCTTACCGCCGGCTAACGTCGGCTACGTCTCGTTAAATGGGATTGATTCCCCGGTCAATGCGGAGAATGGGATTCGCCTCATCGCGGCCATCACTGAATCAAATGTGCCGTCAGGACTCAGAATAGGCAGAAAAACATGAAATAAAGCATACTAAAAACAAGGAGGAGCCCCACGCAGTGCGCCCAGCGGCGAGCGTTAGGGGGGACCCCCGTGCCTCGATCATTAAAAAAACTCGGATTAAGGTGAAAAAATACCAAAAAGGCTGAAATTAAATTCAACGCACATGCCGTCAGGCGGAAGGAGGGTCTGGGGGGAACCACGTTCCCCCAAGCTTGATATGGTCAAAACATCACCTGAAACTTACTTTTACAGCAAAATACTGTGAACCGGCATTCAGATGCCGATATTGATACATTGATCATAAGTGATCAGGCTAAGATCATTAGTGGGATTCGCGTATTTAGCTCAATCCCATTCCCATAACTCTCGTATATACTCGAGAATGTGCCGTGTTTGATCTCGGCTAGGGTTCGGTTAGGTTCGGGGTTCGGTTCGGGGTTCGGTTAGGGTGTTAGCGGTTCGGGTTAGAGGTTAAAGGTTTGAGTTTAGGTTAGAGGTTAGAGGTTAAATTCAGATTCAGGTCAGGATGAGGAAGCTATCTGAAAAAAGTGAATCTGGACTTGTGTTTTTCAACTCGGAGGCTTTTTTTTGATGGGTAAGTATTATCATTCAACCTCGGCACATCAAGATGAATGTGCCGTGTTTCAGGCCTTTGTGCCGAGCATTTAAATGTACCGAAGTATTGAGCTTCGTATATCCTCGATAGCCGAGTCCTAGGACTCGGCTATCTCATCGTCTGTGGAACAAAATTGGAATATGTCTCACGGGAAACAGTTAAAAATGTACCGGGCACTTCCTGCACTGGGTGAAAAGAGTTGATGTTGTTTATAATTTCCTCCACACGTGACAATAAACGTTGTGGGTCTGTCGGAGTTAATGTTCCTTGGTATTCTGAGAGAGTGTCTTTGATTATACGATGGGCGAGGGGATCATCGAGCCATAGGTGGGACTCAATGTGAACACTTGTGGAATTTGGGGAATATGCGTCAAATAGTGACAGATTAACCACCTCTTGAAGCAAAGTCGGGTTCCTGTCACCCAGCGTACTGAATAAGCGCCGGACACTCGTGGCAAATGTGATCTGGTGCATTGGATGAACACTGTATCTGCAGAGGCCGGAAGTGCGAGAGAGGGTGTCGGTCGCGTTGTGCGGGATCATATCTGTGTGACAGGAGTCCAACAATTCGGAAACAAGGATAATTTGAGCCTCCTCGATTCGATGATCCACCAGGACATCAAACAATCCCGGTTCAGCTTGAGTAAGGGATTGACGGAGCTCATTGATGGGCACTGAGGTCTCTGTGGGTAGAAAGGGATGCTGGAGGCGTTGAAGGGGCTCGTCTACTGGACGGTCAAGTCGAAGGTGCAGGAAAATCTTATGCTTGAGCAGAGCTACCACGGATTGAGTCGCTGGTGAGGAGGGGATACTGTGTACTGCATCAAGAATTGACATGCAGACGGGCAAAGTGGGGTAAATGGGTTCGTCGTACAATTCCTGCGAGAAGTACAGAAGAGACCAAAGAGCCACTATCGTTGATGTGTTCGTTTCGTCATCGACATGATAAGGCAATGATGGTCCATTGAGCAGTGTTGCTGGCACACAAGCCCATAAAAGACCCCCATATGCACTGAACTGACAAATAAATTCATCTAGTGCCTGGGTGGATTTGCGGAGTTGTATATAGTGAATCACTGAAAGAGGAAGACAACTGGAATTTCCGGCCGGCCGCCAATATTGCAGTGCCAGGACCACAATTTTGTCGAGGAAGCCTGATCTGTGATCTTTCGGAGGATGATTAAATCTCTCCATATGGCCATAAATGATTTGTTGCAGACACAATTCAATACGCTTGACTGTAGAGAGCGGGGGATGTCCGGGGGAGATCAAATGCACAATAGGTTGGAATAGGTATGGAGGTGAATCCACCTCTGCAGTGTGTTCGAGGTAGGTGAGCAAATTGTGGAGGGGAGAAGTGATATGGAACTCCTCCAATTCAACCACCCATCTTGCAATCAAAGCAGATGCAGATAAATCTGGGTTGTTGAGAAATTCTCCTATCTCCTTCTTCATCGTGTAAACTTCCAGATCCTTGATGGACGATAGGAGTGTCTTGAAGTCGGGAGTCTTGCCAGATTGGACATCTTGTTTGCATTTCTGGAGGTCTGACAGAATGCTAGGTATGAGATTGATCTGTCTTTGGAATTGGTGCCATGATATCAAGGCTGAGGCAGAACATTTGTAGGGATCAACAGCAAGATCCGGGGTAGTGAGCATGTATTCGAGAGAATTCAACCTAGGAAATGTCAAGTCATCATACACACTCAAAATTGCGCAGAGGGCCTTGTAGAATGTGATTCGCTGGTGCCTCTTTGCATCTGCTGGGATAATGCCTGTTCTTGAGCTGCGAAAGAAGAAATAAAGCCGGTCCAGTAATTGGACTTCTGGATCATGAATGAGAGCATGTATGTGGGCATTATAAACATAGCGCCTCCTGTCATGATCCCACAGTATATCGGGAATAGCTTCAATGAATGGTTCGAGTTCAGCATCATTGGACAATGACTTTACTGTCCATGCTAGGGCTCTTGTGTCTCGAGTTGTTCGTGCAGGGGAGATCTCGGTAGCACTGCGGAATATCGCGTCCACAATAGTTGTGTCCGGCAGGGCGGTGTCAGATTGATTGACAGGATTAGGACGCCACCGAATGAGGAGCTGGAGGAGTTTCCAAAACAACCCGGATAGAGGTGTCCGATATGGGCAGTCGAGGGAAAGCAAGGGAAGAACAGTGAGCAGCAAGTATCCACCCGCTACAACAAACACGAGAACTCCTGCTATAACGGCCATGGCAATATTCACCGGGATAAGGAAAGCAACAAGCCCAGCAAAGAAAAAGATAAGAGAGGCATGGAGAAGGAGAGGTACAACCTCTACTACCGCATGCATATTGAAGCGTTGCAGCCCATAATAGAGATATGAGAACATGCGCGCACGGATCGCTGGGGTGGAGTGCATGTCGGCTTTGTGAAGAAAGTTGCGAGCCCATTGCTCCAAGAGCGTCGCAACAAGTGCACAGGTGAGACTGAGGCCTAGGCTAAAGAACCAGAATGTGTTGCAGACCAGCGAGGTCGCCGGGGTGACAAAAGGGGGAGATGATGGGGGGGTGAAGCTGGTGCCATTAGCAGCGGCTGCCAGCTGGCTCGAAATTTGAACCAGTAGCAGATTCGTCATGGCTCCAGAGTCCGGAGTCAACGTCTTGTAGCTCTCGATGATAAAAGCTGTCAGGCTGGCGGAGAAGAGACCAGCCTGCGGTCTTCATTTAATGTCGAAAATTTTCAGGCATCCGGGATACATACGAAGATAAGCATTCCTTCCATATCGCTCTTCCAGCTCTCGACCAACCCTTTGTCGTATTTTTCTGCTTCTGATATGTAAACTGACCAGAGCTTCGCTGCCGCTCTGTCATGACTTGGGTCATCATCTGACGGCATTTCAAAAAGCCAGGAAATGTGATCCTCTGTATCCATCGTACTGTGGTGTGGGCGGGGGGTGGACGTGTGAAGAGACGTGGCGAACTCGATGGCTATCCCGTATCCCGTGAGTCACCAACTTACGGCGCACGGCCCCTTCCAGGCTTCTGCGTAGATCACCGGGATCTATTTACGGACTCCTGAGTATTATCGCCTCGTGGACCCAGATCATCAATCATATCGGCGGGCCGCCGTGTAGAACGCTGGAACTCAGTATGTTCTCATTTTACATTGAGATAATTAGTGCTGCGCCAATGGACGTCGTAGGAATAGGAGTTCGCCGTCATGGAAAGATTATTCGGTATATACATCACGAAAATGTGGAGGAAATTGCCGGCCGATGCAAGATGTGACATAATCCAGGCAAGGATCAAAATCGTGGCGAATGTGCCGGCTGGCATTGCAAGAGTCCAGCTGTTCCAGAATCATCCCAATGTTCTGGTCATTCCCAACCATTGTGAAGACTTGCAAGCCATCACATAGCGATCCAACACTTTAGCTCCTTGCTTAAAGTGAGAGACCCCGGGCCATTCCGATTTTGTTCTACCAAAATTTTCATATCGGGGCAAGTACGAGTCAGATACGATGAACGAAGACCGCGGTAGTGGACGAAAACTGCTGTGGAGAATTGTTGGCACGTCAATGGATCAATCTGCTCTTTTCAAGCCCGACACGGCGAGCGGGGGGCATCGGGCGCCGTTGATTGCAGCGAGGGAGTACTGTACCATTACATTCAAATCGACAGTCACGTGTCACGCACCCCCCTGTCGATATCGAATTTTGGTCGCAGTCACACGTCACGGAGGCCAGTGTCGAATAGGCCCAGCGGTTCGTCACGCCACCGAAAAATCGCGCAAAACAGCCTAGAAAATCACCGTGACTCCCTAATCTTTTTAAGTGTGGTTCAAACAAGTTACTGGGTTATTTGTACCTGCAACTCTGAAATTTGAGCATGTGGTTGGGTTTCTGACCTAAAATCAACCTAAAATGGCCTGAAAACGAAACTCAAAATAGGTATTCAATACACTGCACAAATATTTCTGTGCTATCCTAAGAAATTACCCTCAACAGAAGGGTAAGATTTGGGGCCTATGTCGAAAATATTCCCTTGTCACGCGGCTTTCGGGGGGCTGTCGAAATGTCGAATTGGTCGAACCAGTCACGCGTCACACCCCCTATTGATTTGAACGTAATGGTACAGTAGCTTAACGTCGTAGCGACCCGCTATCAGTGTGCTCATAGAGATAAATGTGCTAATTTCAAAGAACTGGCCAACTTCTTGAATCTTGATACAATACTCAGCGGAAGCGGAACATCGAGATTTAGGTCTACGAGCCCGGGAGCGCTCGGGAAGCCGAAGATGTTGACGCGGTAGTTGGCGCTGACGACGATGTGCCCCTGTGTGCGCTGGACCCACGATGTCGGGTTGAAATATATCGAGTGAGCGCCGCCTTGAAGGAAGGCCCTGCCGAAGAACCAGACCAAGACGGGGAGTTTTGTGATGTCCAGACGTTCAGCGTGAGGCAGTCCTCGCTGAACTCTTCGACGGGAAAGAATTCGGTTCGGTTTCCGCCTTTGGCGGAAAAGACGTTGGGGGTGAGCTGTGTGCTCAGCAGAATCTGTGGGCACGCGGGGCCGAATGATGTTGTGTGATAGAGACGGAGGAATTGTTGAAGCCCATAGAAGGCAGCCATCTTCGTGCTCCAGTTCCCCGGGGCCCGAGGAACTGGCGCACAGCAGGCGAGGAGGGGTCGATCAATCCTTGACTGTGGTGATTTCGCGACCTGCGGCGATTGGGGTCGCCGTGCTGAAGTGCATGGTGAGCGCTAATATGCTCAGACGGTTGTAGATACACATTTACGTAGACGGGATTGTTCTTCTGAGAATGGGTGTGTTCGAAAAATGGTGATAAAGAGAGTGTTAGCGTAGGATTTAAGTAGACCGTACGGCTTCCAACACTCCATGGGTGGCGAGGTAAATGCTGTTTTTTTACGCAATTTAAGCACTCCACAGTCGGCGCAAATGAGTTCTGTTTTGAATAGCCACAAACTCGCTTATCTGGTATGCATAAGGAAGAAAGACAGCGAAAACCGGCCGAGTCTGGCTTGCTTCGCTATGAGGTGAGGAGGAGGTAACGAGGGAATTCATTGCTTCAATGGCTACCCCTGCACCTGGATCAGATAAAATGTTGGTTTCAACCCTACCCCGGCTGCCCGTTCGCTCGCATACACCGCGCCGGTAATCTACCTACCTACCTACCTCGCACCGATGGGAACGGCGCCGGCACGCCGGTGGGGGTGACTCACCGAGAGTCAGTAAGCTGGGGCTCATGACTGTGGGGCGGTGGATCCAAGCAGGATCCAAGTCAAAGGCGGGGAAGGCACTTATCCCGTATTGTGTTGGCATTCTACGTAAAAACTCGAAGCTTGTATCTCTTGTGCGACGAAGAGCAGCCGAGCGGCAGTCTCCAAAACAACCAGTTCCTGCCTATCGAGACAGATCGAGACTCAATTGACCCTGGACGAGTTGACTGAGCGACCCGCCGTGGTGTGTCGTAGTTAGGCTCGAAACCAGCCTGTCTATGAAGGTAAACCTGTCGATAGACAGGCTGGTCGATCTGAGTTTGAAATGACGTGTTAAGCGACTTACCGCATTTGGTTATTCAACATTTTCCCATTTCTGCCCAACTTTCATTCAGATTTGTCCCAGGACTAATTGTTTCGTTATTACATGCTTACTTGTGCTTATTCCAACATGTAATGTGCAAAATTGAGCGAAATAGAGCAGCATCATTATTGTTGCTCTTGTTTGGATTAGGGGTCGCACGCACGGAATGTCCGGTCCGGAATAACCTTATATGGTAACCCGCTTAACACGTCATTTCAAACTCAGATCGACCGGTCTGTCTATCGACAGAATTCATAGACAGACGGTAACCGGTCTATGTCGTAGTTGAGAAGAGCAAGCGACGAGGCGATGGAGTGTTCTATTTTGGGCCTGACCGCGCTCGGGCCGGGATTCCGTTCTTTCTCTCGTCTACCACGGCCACGAAAGAAAAATATCGAAGTACGTCAGTCTCCCGCGTTCTACCCCAAATTCAAGTCGTGTTTCTAGAGCCCTGTCGCCCATGACCACCCTTGAAGCAGACCCACAACGCTCCTTGACGACCGCACCATCGCCCGATGCCCTCACCAAACTCGCGAGAGGTGCGTACACCTGCGCCGTCTTGCCTTGCTCACGTCTCGTCGCTCTACTGCCCACTCTAGTCCTACCCCCAGCCAGTCCATCAGCTACACACAGGATCAGCTTTATTTCCTCGCGCACAGGCCCCCGCTTTTTCTCCCCGTCTCGCCCCGCTTAGCGCACCACCGCCCGCCACTCCCTCCGCGTCGAGTCCCATGCACGAATATCGTCGATACTGTTTCCTGAAAATCGCGCGCTGCCATCCCCCGCGCTATCATCCGCTGTGCTGAAAAGAGGGCATCGTGGGCGCTGAATCGAAGGACATGCAAGGTGCGTGCCCCTGCCCCCGCTTCCTTTCACTTACTCACTGCTTTCCCCACGTTGCGCGCGCCCTCTGTGCGCTGTGTGCGCGGATAATCATCGGCGGGGACTTGCTTCGAAGGGAGACATGAAGAATGGACGTACCTTCGCCCTGTGTCCTTTCCCTATCCTCCTCCCCTCGTCCCTCCCCTCACCCTCTGTACCCCAACGTCGCGCGCTAGCGCTTCCGCCGTCGAGTCCATACATATCCCCGTTCCCGCCCGTGCCCCGCCTTCCCCCGCTGCGGCGCGCCTGCATAATACTACCGTGTGTGTGCGGGGACGCGGTGCGCTTCCAGTCCCCGCACATCCAGTGAGCCTGTGCACGCTCATCGCAGCATCCCCTGTCCCCATCCTCTCCCCTCGTTCCCCCGCCCCTTTCCCTCCCCGTTCCCTTGTCCCATCGCGTCCCATTGCGTCGCCATCTCCCGCGTGCACAGCGCTGCACAACGCACCCGCACCCGCGCCGAGTCGCATGCACACGGCATTGTACCAGGTGCCGCTTGCGCGCATTCGCGCCCGCGCTCGGCGCGAACTCCGTATGCGTGCGGACGTCGCTGCCGCGTGCTCGTCGTGCGCGTCGAGCCCTTTGAAGGAAAATGGACGCACCTTCGTACTTAAGTCGCGTCATCCTCTTCCCCCACTCCATCGTCCCTTCCCACACTCCCTGTACCCTAACGTCGTGTGTTGGCGCTTCCGCCGTCGAGTCCACACTCGTACCCGCGCCCCGCTGTCTCATCGCTGCGGTGCGCCTGGTAGGGGCACTGCTGCCGTGTGTGCGGGGACGTTGTGCGCTTTGAGTCCCCGCACAGCGCACAGGCGCACACTCACCGCAGCTCCCGGGCCATCCTCTCTCCTCCTACCCTCGCCTTTCCCTCCCTGTTCCCTCGTGCTGTCTCTTCCCCTGCGTCGTCGTCGTCGTCCCCGTTCCCCGTGTCCGCCCCGCCCTCGTGTACACCGCCGCGCAACGCACCCGCGCCGAGTCGACTGCAGCCGGTACTGTAGCGGATGCCGCTTGCGCACACTCGCGCCCGCGCTCGGCCGCGAACTCCGTGCTCGTGCGGACGTTGCTACCGCGCGCTCGTCGTGTGTGTCGAGTCTCCGCGCCCACACATACATGCGGGCGCGAACCGTACACCGCCGCACAACACACCCGTGCCGAGTTGACTGCACCTGCACCGATGCCGCTTGCGCGAGTACACTCGCGCCCGCACCCGCGCTCGGCGCGAACTCCGTGTGCGTGTGTGCAGTCGTCGCTGCCGTGCGTTCGTCGTGCGCGTCGAGTGTGCGCGCGGACGGAGTTTGCGCGCCCCGCGCAAACTCGCCGTATCGACGCTGCACCCTCTCCCTCTCCTCCCTCCCCTTCTCCTACCCATACCCACACCCCACGCCGGCCGCCTGTTCGTAGTACGTACGTACATACTCACTTTGAATACAATCTCCATTCAGAAACCAAATTACCTGTGAAGTTCCTCGTTAGCCAAGATTGCCACGTGGGATCGAATTCAATGGTGAACCGTCGAGGCTTCGAGAATTTGCGGTCTTGAAGCTGGAAGCACTGGGGACGGCGCGAGATGGGCAGAGTGGGGATTGAAGGGGATTGGAATTAAGCTGCGAAAATTCGGTCAGCGTTGATTCATGGGAGATAATATGAGGAATGAAGCGAGGTGTGAATCGGGGTACGTACCGCTGTGAATCTATCCATGGCCAATTCGAATGCACGTTGGCTTTCATCCGCGGGCGTCGGTCTGATTTCGATGTATGTATGTATCACTTGTTGGCTATAATAAAGATTTGGGTTGCGAGTACGGTCATGAATTCGAGAGCGGCACTTACTGGGATGAGATTAAGTCCGGGGATCGTTGGCAAAGCGGCGGAATCGACGTTGGGCTGTGTGTTCAGTCTGGATTCACGACCAAGGTGAAAAAGTAATGCGACGGGATTGGATATTGAACTTTGAAATGAAATGATTGAACACTTACCTCGAGTTACAGCGGCTAGGCGATGAATGCTAAGCAAGGAAAGGCAACGGAAGGGAATCGAATGAACGAGGTGGGGGACGGGACTCACTATGTAGTAAACTGTAATGCAATTGAACTTGAAGGCCATCACAACGTTCGAATAACAATAATTGAATCTTAAGGTCAGGTCATGATCTGGAGGTAAGGAACACCGCAATCTCGATGACACGATCTGCGTAGCGTTTGTTGAAGCTTCAGAATCAACCTGAACATTCAATCCAGCCAAAAAGAAATTGAGTTGAATGGACTTACCAGGGCTTCGAGAGCTTAAGGTCTTGAGGTCTTGAAGGGCTTTGAAGATTGAAGGGCACGAAGCATTCGGGACGGGACGGCGCGGGTGCGAGAAGGGCGGGGATCGAAATTGAAATCAAAGCAAGCTGCGAAAAAAACCAGGTCAGCGGGAAATCCGGAATGGATCCGGGGAAGGTACGTAGCGCTGAATCCCAAGCTCAACCCAACTCCGAGTCGAATGGGATTTGGCTTTCATCCGCGCGCGCGCACTGGTCTGATTTCGATCTAAAATGAAGATTCGGGCGGTAAGTGAGTACGGTACTGTCATTCGGGAGCTAAACTTGCTGAGCTGAAATTCAATCGGGGTATTTGTACTTGCAGTGAAGTGTTGCCAATGCCATGGGCGGAATTGACGTTGGGATGCGTGTTTAGTCTGGAACAACCAACCAAGGTCAGTAAATAATGCGACGGGATTGAACTTTGAGTGAATGAAATCGAATGAACAAAATGGGGACTTACTATGTGATGCAAGGCCATCGCAGCGCTCGATTGACTTTGAACCTAAAGTTCAGGTCAATTGACCTGACCGGACCTGACCTGGAGGCAATGAGGAGCTATAGAATCGACAACCTGAAGATTCGGTCAAGCCAAAAAACAAAAGAAATTGAACCGTACCGGTGTTGAACCGTATCGTGTCCGATCCAAAGCAACTAACTACCTCAAACTCAAACCTCCTTCCCAATGAGTAATCAGACACGCCCTGGGACACAGCAATGATGAGAGGAAGATGGACGTACCTCAGTCCGAATACGATGATGGGAAACTCGAGGTTCGACCATCCCCGAGATACCCGAGATGCCCGAGTTGAAGACCTCCTCGAGGAATTAGTGAATGTAACAGTGGAATGGTCTCCCACGTACCTGTTAGCCGTCGAAAGGACGATTCGAGGGGCCATGGAGGCGCAGTGGGTGGCTGTGGGTATCCAAGGACTGTAGACCTGAATGAATTTTATTGAACATTGGTTAATGTTGTGGATGATGCAGACGCATCACATACCTGTGAGCCATTTGGGCAGGGTTGTCGAGTCCACCTTGGAACGAAGAATCGAGCCTCAACCAACATCAGTTCAAAGATCATCACGACAAAATATAATTCGGACATACTTACTAGTACCTGCATTTAAACGGCTTTAGTTTCGCTGCACCTGGGTCCCATATCCCAATGCACAGGGCAACGGCCTCTCAACGCCCTAGAACGAAGTTGAATACTTGAGCCTGGATCATGTAACGGTCAGTTGAATGGAATTGCTAACAAAGTTGGATGCGGTCATTCACACGGTACACCTGGTTCCAAACGGCCACAGTTTCAGTTTGTTTCGGTTCTAGCGGCCAGGGTGACGGCCTCTCGGGGGCATTGAACGACGCGGACCAAGGATTGGAGTTGAAACGTTGAAGGCCTTGAAAATTAGTTGAGTATATGTAGATGGAACGCTGCAACGGTCAAGCACGCCTCGGGTCGTCAAGAAGTGAGGTTTTTTGAGGAGAGGTCGAGCATCTAGGGAGGAGGGATAGATGCTACTTGAGGGTGAGTGGCGTGTAAATCACCAGAAGTGAATGAAAGCAACTTACTTTGTACGACGGAAGGTTGAACATAGTAACGAGAGTACTTCAGTACTCGAGTTAAAGTGTTGTAGTAGACAAGTCAACGACTGAATGATGCAGACATGGATTACATCACATACCTGAGAGCCATTGATGCAAGGTTGGTGAGTTAACTGAACGGAGTTGAATGAAGAATCGAGCCTCAATGTTTTCAACCAAGGTCAGTTCAAATATAATCACGACAAACATAATGCGAACACATCTGCATTTAAACGGCTAATGCCTGGGGCCCAACGTACAGGGAAACGACCTCAACGCTCTTGAACGATGTTGAAATGAAGACTTGAGCCGGATAACTGTCAGTCAGTGAATGGCCATTGGAGTTGCTAGCAAAGTTAGATACGGATATATATACCTAGGTCCAATGGCCATGACTTTTGGTTTCAGTTTGTTTGGGTTCAAACGGCCAGGGTAACGAGCTCTTGAGGGCATGGCTTTCAACGACACCAACTAAGGATTGAAGTTGACGGCCTTGAAAAGTTTAGAGGTCAGTGCCGAGATTACTGCAAAATTTAATGCGGACATGCCTGGATTGAATGCATAAGTTGGGCCTCCAGAGGGCTGTGTACGATGCGAGGAACAGGTTGAACTGCGAAATAAGATCAGTACTTGAGTCGAGGGACTAACGAGCGCACTGTTAACAAACTGGAGTTTAGACTCGTTGAGACTCGCGGTCACGGTTCAGGTCAACCTGGACGACAAGGTTGATTGTCAGCTTCCAAGACCGTGAGAGTGAATGTAGAGACGTACCTGGAGCTGTGGAACTAACCCAAACTCGCCACTCCAACCTGCGAAACCGCGAAGTAAACAAAACGAATTAATCAATACACTTTTCAGATTTGAAAAGTGGTCAGTCAAAGTTCAACCATAAACAAGCACCTTAATTGTACAGTGGAATCTCTCATATGGAATCAAGTTGGGAACCAGCCAAATTCAGCCCCAAAGCGATTCCATATGACATGATATTCCATATGAGCTCAACTTTACAGTGGTAAACTGTATTTGGGATACCCTCGATGGCTATTCCATATCACGGTTTTTGGCTGGGTATTCCATATGAGGTGATTCCATATGAGAGATTCGACTGTACTCGGTTCAAGTCTATCTTGTCGGAAAAACCCAATTTGCCTGATCAGGCTGGCGGTCTCATCAGGGCTGGTCAGGTTCAGTTGCGCAACTCATCAGGCAGCATCAGGACTGATCAGGCTCGGTCAGATCCCCCTCCTCGAGACTCCTTATTGTACCAATTAACCTTCCTGCCCTCAATCCTGCATCCTATGCATGTCATTTTCTGCACAGAAAGAATTTTGGAGCGGCCCCAAGAAATCAGTTGGCAAGTCCTGGAAGCTGAACCCGGTCGCTCGAGCAAGGTACATAACTCAGCTCATGTCCTTCCATTGTGAACCACACTAACAACTTTAGAATTTCAACCTTAGTTCGAGAAGTTTAGTTAGATAGTTAAATAATAATGATATAGTTCATGTCTTAGTCGTGGTGGTATATTGACTTGTAGTGAGTTGGTTACAATGGTAGGAGCCCTCAAGTAAGAGGGTAAGAAGTTTTGTTATTCCCGCTGGTGGACCCTGATCATGGCTGACCGGAACTGATATGGTGAATCAGGCTCGTCAGGCTGATCAGTGCCTACTGACGGTTATTTAGAATTATTGAGCATGTTCAGCCCCCCCAAATCCTGATGGCCTGATCAGCCATGCTCAGTACAGATACTTCCTTGTCACTGAATTTCGGTTTTTCCGACACTAGGTCACAGTTCGCAGTTTTGGCCGGCCTGAGAGACCAAGGTGAGTTCTGACAATGTATGCCGCAATTCTTAAATATAACGGCGCGTCGAGTCTAACGCGGCGTAGGGGTAAATCAGGGTTAATATGAATCGCATTGGTTCTGTGGAGGGTCAGTGAGAATGGGGAAATGGGAAAGAGATTTGAAGGACGTACCGAGTATTTTCTTGGAAAAGGGGAGCACATGGAAGTAAGTAGTTAGTAAAGTGTCGCGCACAAGGCACGGCGTACGAGGCGAGTTGAATCGGGACTAGAACGAAGGTTAGTAAGAGGCGTAGCGAGAACTGAGGGAACGCACCTTGAACAGGAATTGAATAAGAATTTAGCGCCTATGTTCGACCACTTGACTATGGTCTTGAAGGCGAAGAACTGGGAGTGAAATCAAGGTTAAGGAGAATACCAAGGACCGAACTTGAAGGTTCATGCGACACACCTTGAACGACACTGTGGCCAATTTCGCGATAATCTCCGGGCACCTCAATGTCGCCGTCAACGGGGTCGTTGAGAACAAACCAAGTCTGCAGGGTGAAGGCAAAACAAAGTAAGCATCAATTGGGAGGTAAGAGTTTAGTACAACGTACCTTAGCTTCAATTCATAGCTCAAATTCGAGACCAGGTGACGTTGGGCAAGCGAGTCTTCACGGTCTTGACGATAGTTCTCCCCGAAGATGAGGCCGAAGCCAGTTGGGCTGAAGCAGCTTGAGTCGCAGCAATAGAGAGTAAAGGTCCTAGATTGCAAAGGTCAGTGATTTTTACGGCGAATAGCGAGGCGAGAATGTGCAGACAGTCTTGAAGCAAGTGTATTGAATCGCGGGCTGTGGGATTGACGTCAATTCAGGAGAGTTGCGACGTTGGGACGGATCTGAATGGTTGAAGCCCCAGAGTAAAACCATCCAGAGAGTAAAGTTGAGCTTGATAAATCTTGTTGGGGTCGATATCCAGGTGAGAGCTCCGGCGGGCTTGGAACTTGAAGGCTGTGGGGAAATTGAAGCCAACGTTGCATTTGCTGGATTCCAAGCTGAGGTCGCACAAGAATTGGATGAAATCAACCATGGACTGAATGGTAGTCGACAAAAGGAAGACTGGAGTTGATGTATTATAGCAAAGGGTTGAAGCTCGCAGGTGACCATGCCTTCGGAAAGCGAGAACCGGCATTAAAGCCTCGAGAAGGAGCTGTGGGAGGTTTAGTAAGTAAGTGTTGAGTAAATGAGGCAAGAACAAGGCATACATATCGTCCGATGGCCGTTGACGAAGAGGGAGATGGTGGTTGATGCTCAACACTCAACGCCGGCTTGCGCTGGGCTGTCGGGTCGGATGGTGCCGGCGTAAGTCGAAGTCGACGTCGAGGCTCGTCGAGGGCAAGGGGCGGCATGGAAAACTCGGAGTGTGGTCGAAGTAATGTGCCGCGGCGCTGCCGACAGTGCCGGACCGCAAGTGGAAATCGAGAGTGGTAGGAGTAGGAAGTGGGCGGAAAGTCGATTGACTAAGGGATTGAGGGGAATATAGCGCGTACTTATAGCATTTTGAGGTTGCCTTGGAATTCCTGGGCGCTGAATCAGACGGAATATATTTCCCGTGCGCGGAACTGCCAGCAGATGGTACCGCTAGCCAAAAATAGCTTGGTTGAAGTTTGCCGAAACTACGCGATGGAATAGCATGAGGGGAAGGATAAAACTCCGTATAAAAACCACATCACCGTTATGCTTGACTCTGTCTCAGTCGAACCCGCCTGTGTGTAGGGAGTATAGAGGCAGAGGTAAAAAAGTGAATTTTGAAGTTCCGAGCCCTGCGCCTTCCCAGCAACCCACAAGCGCACGTTTCTGTCTGGCATACGTCAGATGAAGATCACACATCAGAAATATTGAGTTATGACGACCGACTTCGCCGTTGAAGCTCGCAAATGTCGGAATATGTTTTCCCTGAATTCCGGTTGCTGGGTGTCCTAGCGAGTTAACCACGCTCCAGAACTCTAGGCATGGATATTAGTCACATAATTACGTTACCTCCAGTATTTAGCCAAAGTCCAGGCACTATCTAGAGCGCCTGGTGGAAGATAAGGGCTTCGATCAGAAGTGCAAATAACGCGTGCTGGGCACCCATAGGCACCCATGCGACACGTAACTATGATCTAGTACGCGTCTAATGGCACAATTGTACGTAAGAAGCATCACCCCTAAGCTTTGACCTTCAAAATTCCATTTGAACAAAATTGTTTCGTGAAGGTTTCCTTTCTAGGTGTTTGGCGTTGCGCCGAATGAGGAAACGCGCCAAATTTGGACACGCCGTCGCGTATCGCAATTTTTTATTTTTGGCGCGCTCAAAACCAAAATTGGCCCAACTGCGGGTTATTCTGCGGCCGGGAAATCCCCCACAAAAAAATCAGTTCTGAGAGAAATAAAATGTTAAAGACCGCTCTCGAACCCAGGCCTGGTGAAGGCACAGCGGTTCGGCCGCCAAAGCACTATACCACTCACCCATTGTACCTATAGGTGTCACTCAATTCGAGGCAACATGGCAGGCGGGTGGGCCACCAACATAAAATTGGTGACTGTTCAGTGCCGAACGTGTCGGATGAATTCTGCAATTCCGTGCGTATCCCTGTTCATTCGTAGCGGTTTATCCGTCCTCTCCCCGTGCTACTGTGTGCCCTAATTCCTGTGCAGTAAACGATGTCCGTTGTCGCGTAGGTATTCACACCGCTGGGGCTTCAATTGAAAGGGGATTTTAATTGATCTTGATTCTTTAAGTATGGTCAAGGAAATAAGACTCACTTAAATTGAACCTTAAATGATAAATTTAAAATTCCGTTTCTGGCCTCGATATTTGTTTTACAGTACTTAAAAAAATTAAGATCAATTAAAATGGCCTTGGAATTAAAGGGCCTGGGCTGACCCGGATATGCCGTGCCCCCGAAGCTCAAGGCAGCGTGTCCACACGGGCGGAGGGTGTTGTTACGTGCTGAGGCGCCGCTTTGCGGCGACAACACAAAGCGGCGCCGACAGCAATTACTATATATATAGCCGTCCCGCGAGCGGGCTTTTGGTGCGGATTTTTCTCTCATTTTACTTTCATTCTGCATGCATTCCTGACGTGATTTTTGGCCTTTTTTTCACAGGTTTGGGCCGCCGGTAGGCATGCAGTGGTTTCAAAGGGCAAAGCTCCGTGTTTATGCTTGGATTATACTTCTCGGGAGCCCGCGGCGCCGCTGTGGGGCGCCGGCCGATGATTACTATACATATCGCGAGCGGCTTGTCGGTGCACTCTCTCTCTTGATTTTGAATTTCATCTAGACTGGATATTTCACACTTGCTTGCGGCTTTTTTCAAAACTTCAACTTTCCCAAGTGTAAGTCTACGTGTCAGAAAGCATGGTTCTCAACCGTGAGGCGCCGCGCGGCGGCACCGATAATCCCCACCTTTCCATTTACATTGGTACCGTGTTTATTACGCGGTGGGGTTGAGTAGTCAGAACATTCAAATTATTTTGTCTCGGCCTTGTCCCGCATCGAGTAAAGGATCATCACCGCCCCCCCCAAAAAAACTACGCAATGAAACGAGATCAATTTCCGATTCTCGTGTACCTTGAAATGTTGCCAAGGTTTCACCTACACGGAAGCGTGGGACTCCTCCGACACGCAGTTCACCACCCGAGCCCGCTGAGCCATTTGGCGCGCCAAGACACGCAACATCATGAGTTCTGGCCACCGCTGCGTTCAAGTTTTTCTCTCTTTGCCGTGTAGTATGCAATAGTACGAAGTTTTCGACCCACAAACTTCCGCAATTCCGTGACAGCATGCTCGCTTCACTTTGCCGAACTGTGTTACCCAACTCCAGAAGGGTTCAAGATGTGCTCACCACAAGTCGAACAACCTTCCTCAAGCCCTGCTTGGTATGCAATGGTGACATTGAGAGACACAGAACTCAAACCCCACCCGCAATCTATGCGTTATGCACGGGAAGTCATGTCGCATAGGTACAACATCAACGGGGGAGCTCGGGTTCAATTCCCTTGGTTCGGTTGACCTTTGATTTCGCCGGAGCAACGAAACCACGAACCGGGCGACACAAACAAACAACCTCTTGTTTCTGTACTCCCACCATTGCCTCTCCTTCTTCCTCCTGCCTCACCACATACCTGTCCTCAGGCCTGTTACAGTACATACCACCGTACCACCTTCAATCTTCACCTCCACCACTCCCTCAAATTTTCCTTCCGCTGCGTGGCACCTTCAACCCCTTCGACCTCAATTTTTTCTGCCGCTGCGAGGTGCCACCGGTGCGCTGACTACTCGGTTTAAGGCCTTTCTTCTGACTTACCTTCCCTCACCTCAATTTTTTCTTCGCTGTGCGGCAATTCACCTCTCAAATCGGGTCCATTCTTTCCTCACTGCCTAGGGCTAGTGGTACATCCACTGTGTTTCGTTCCAGGGCCTCTTTCTTACTCACCAAATGCTCAATTTTTTTCTAACTCCTATCCAATTCCTCACTGCCCAGTGCCAGTGGTACGTCCACTGCCTTCGCCTCCATGTCCTCACCTCCCAACCAGAATGCTGAAATTTTCTTCCAATTCCTGCCGCCTCTCCCCTCGAGCTTCGACTCAAGCTGGATTTGTATGCACTGCAGACATACCTAGTACACCCTAGAAACGGGCTCAAACCCGTAGAATTAATTAGATACCCAAAGTCCCGGGAAAAGGGCATCATGAGGCTCAAAATCCCTCAATTTTTCACATGACCAGCCAATCAAGTGCCAAATATTTGCAGGTCCGTGCGCACGCTACAGTATAAGTTACGGCGACCTGGACGACAGGTGACTCAGCATGAGGGGGCAGCCGGTGTCCTGGTAGCACGTGGTCAAAGTCCAGTGAAATTCAACCGTGGGAAGGTAACATGTTCGGGAAGCCGAAAATGTTGATGCGGTAATTGGCGCTGACGACGATGTGCCCCTGTGTGCGCTGGATCCAGGATGTCAGGTCAAAATAGAGTGGGTGAGCGCCTCCTTGGAGGAACACCCCGCCAAAGAACCAGACCAAGACTGGGAGTTTCATCCCGTTGTGAGCTGTCACTTTGTGATGCGCTCCGAATGCAGCCAAACCGGAGGAAAAACAAAATTTCATGGAAAACTCGTGGAGAGCCAGTCTATGCGACCATCCGTTTCACGCGTGTTAACCGTTACACCACCAGGCCATTGCTTCATGATTCTGAATCTAAAAGAAGCACGGATCCCGTTGCAGAATAAAAGCCCGATATTTGCGCCCAAGGCCAGACCCCAAATTGAACGAGGAACTCGCAAATGCAAACTTGGGAGATTCAAGTTGATTGTGTGCATTATGCATTACCGTTGCACCACCCGGCCGTGATTCAAATAGCAAAACGGGGAGTCAACTCATGAAAATTATAGAGACTTTGTGGGAAGGGCCGAACTCCGAGTCGAACGGGGGTCCTGCGGCAAGTAAAGGAAAGGGAATCGAATTGAATGAACGAAGGGGAGGACAGGACTCACTATGTAATGCAGGCTATCACAGCAATAATTGAATCAAAGTTCAAGTCAATGATGACCTGACCTGGTGCCAATGAACACTGACCGGAATTTTGACACGGTCTGCGTAACCTTGGGGTTGAAGCCTCAGAAGCAAGATATGAATTAATCACGCCAAAAAAGAAAAAAGAAATTGAACTGTACTTACGTTGAACCGCATCATGTCCGACCCAAAGTAAATCCCTCAGAGTAAGACCCACCACCTAAGCAGCAGTTCAGCATGCCCTAGGACATCAGAATAATGAGATGAATGTACCTCAAGCCCAAATACGATAATGGGAAACTCGAGGTTAGAGATTCCCGAGATCCCCAAGCTTGAGACCTACTCGGGAATTGGTGGATGCAACAATGGAATCTGGTAATACATACCTATTGGCGGTGGAAGAACGAGTAAAGGCTCCATGGAGGTGTGGTGGTGACTGGGGATCCATATATAAGTAGACCGGAATGAGCTTCATCGGGGATTGGTTGAGTATATTATGGATGCAACGGGCAAGCACACCTCAGGCTCAGGTCTTCAAGAAGTGAGATTTTTTGAGGAGAGTTCGAGGATTCAGGGAGGAGGGATAGATGCAAGGGCAATTGTAAGTCACCGGAAGTTGTATGAAAGGAACTTACTTGGTATGACGGAAAGTTGAATATAATAACATGAGTCCTTGAGTTGAGTCGAAGTACTATAGCAGACAAGCAACGACTGAACGAAAGCTTATGCATTATGGATTAAATACCCGTGGGCAGTTGTTGAGTTCACCTTGAACCAGTATAAGTTGATTGCTGGCATAGAAAGGGCTCGGGATTGTGAGAGGGCAGAGGCTCGGGACTGTGAACCTCTGCCCTCTCACAATCCCAACTTTCTGGCAACCTTTTACAAGAAAATCAACAGTTAGCAAGGGTTAGTGAGTTAAGCAAGTGTAAGCGATTGCTAGTGAGAAATGGGTGATCCAGGTTGATCCTGGGTTTTTTAACTGATGAAATCTTCTTTTACAGCCATTTGCGGAACTTAGGGCACGGGCTGTTTTTTTTTTTTTTAACACTTTTCAACGAGAATCATTATTGTGAGCTCGGTTCTTGTCTGTTTGCCTTGTGAATATGCTCATTGTGTTCGCAATGCAAATGCGGAGGGCACCACGGTCTCCGTTTTTTCTGATGCGATCATAATTGCCTTATTGGGAAAATATCGGCCTTTTTGTACAGAACTTGTCGCATACTCTGTGCTGTGGTCAGATTGACCTATAAATTTGATATAATGTCTTTATGAGTATCACTGAGGGCTGGACGGACCGGGATTTTGAATGTGTGTCTTAGCTCACCGGTATTCTGCATTCTCATAATGTGGGATATCTGAATACCTTGTATATAAGAAATAAATACAATATGAGGAAATACTGGTCCGTCCAGCCCTTCGTAATACTCATAAAGACATCATATCACATTTATAGGTCAATCTGACCACAGCACAGAGTATGCGACAAGTTCTGTACAAAAAGGCCGATATTTTCCCAATAAGGCAATTATGATCGCATCAGAAAAAACGGAGACCGTAGTGCCCTCCGCATTTGCATTGCAAACACAATGAGCATATTCACAAGGCAAACGGACAAGAACTGAGCTCACAATAATGATTCTCGTTGAAAAGTGTTAAAAAAAGAAAAAACAGCCCGCGCCCTAAGTTCCGCAAATGGCTGTAAGAATCTGCAGTTTGATTTTCATGTGGCCACATTTTGGTTTGAGTCACAAAAGTTTAGTCGGATTTAACAAAGGTCAGGTCTGGCAACTAAGGAAAACAGGAACAGGTTTAGATAGTATTCACTATGAGGACTGTAATTCATTGCATCTTGCATCAAGGGATGGCTATCTTGACATTGCAAGGCTGCTCATTGAACACGATGCACCTATGGACTCGGTGAGGAAAGATGGCATAACTGCTCTGTACCTAGCATTCAGGAATAACCACCTCAACATTGCAAGGCTGCTGAAACGGTCTAACCCACCCAGAATTGTTTGATCACTGATGGGTTAAGCCCCTGATTTTAGCCCTGATAGATAAGATCTCGGATGGTTGAAAAGATGAGAGTCAGTCTGAGGTGGATTAGATATTGAATACATGAAGGCATGGCACAGAACGTTCTGGTATACATGCTATATGAGTGTCCTTAGTGTACCTCCCACATCCCTGATCACAGTGCAGTCAAACCATCTGTGTCGACCAAGTCAACAGATGCACTGTGTTCAATGAGCAGCCTTGCAATATCAAGATGCCCATCGTCCGATGCAGAATGAAGTGCAGTCTCACCATCTTCCTTGACTAAGTCTATAGATGCATTGTGTTCAATGAGCAGCCTTGCAATGTCGAGGTGACCATTCTCCGATGCAAGATGCAGTGCAGTGGAGTCATGTTCTGTAACTGAGTCAACAGATGCATTGTGCTTAATAAGCAGCCTTGCAATGTCAAGGTGACCATTCTCCGATGCAAGATGCAGTGCAGTGGAGCCATGTTCCGTGACTGAGTCAACAGGTACATTGTGTTCAATAAACAGCCTTGCAACATCAAGGTGACCTCTCATTGATGCAAGATGCAGCACAGTCTGGCCGTCTTTGTCAACCAAGTCAACAGATGCATTGTGTTCAATGAGCAGCCTTGCAACATCAAAGTGACCTTTCTGCGATGCAAGATGCAGCACAGTCTGGCCGTCCTTGTTGACTAAATTAACAGATGCATTGTGTTCAGTGAGCAGTCTTCCAATGTGGAGGTGACCTCTCATTGATGCAAGATGCAGAGCAGTCCAACCACATTTCTCAACCAAGTCTACAGATGCATTGTGTTCAATGAGCAGCCTTGCAATGTCGAGGTGACCATTCTCCGATGCAAGATGCAGTGCAGTGGAGTCATGTTCTGTAACTGAGTCAACAGATGCATTGTGCTTAATAAGCAGCCTTGCAATGTCAAGGTGACCATTCTCCGATGCAAGATGCAGTGCAGTGGAGCCATGTTCCGTGACTGAGTCAACAGGTACATTGTGTTCAATAAACAGCCTTGCAACATCAAGGTGACCTCTCATTGATGCAAGATGCAGCACAGTCTGGCCGTCTTTGTCAACCAAGTCAACAGATGCATTGTGTTCAATGAGCAGCCTTGCAACATCAAGGTGACCATTCTTCGATGCAAGATGCAGTGCAGTGGAGTCATGTTCCGTGACTGAGTTAACAGATGCATTGTGTTCAATGAGCAGCCTTGCAATGTCAAGGTGACCATTCTCCGATGCAAGATGCAGTGCAGTGGAGCCATGTTCCGTGACTGAGTCAACAGGTACATTGTGTTCAATAAACAGCCTTGCAACATCAAGGTGACCTTCCTGCGATGCAAGATGCAGCACAGTCCGGCCATCCTTGTCGACTAAGTCAACAGATGCATTGTGTTCAATGAGCAGCCTTGCAATGTCGAGGTGACCTCTCATTGATGCAAAATACAGAGCAGTCCAACCACATTTCTCAACCAAGTCTACAGATGCATTGTGTTCAATGAGCAGCCTTGCAATGTCAAGGTGACCATTCTCCGATGCAAGATGCAGTGCAGTGGAGCCATGTTCCGTGACTGAGTAAACAGGTACATTGTGTTCAATAAACAGCCTTGCAACATCAAGGTGACCTTTCTGCGATGCAAGATGCAGCACAGTCCGGCCATCCTTGTCGACTAAGTCAACAGATGCATTGTGTTCAATGAGCAGCCTTGCAATGTCGAGGTGACCTCTCATTGATGCAAAATACAGAGCAGTCCAACCACATTTCTCAACCAAGTCTACAGATGCATTGTGTTCAATGAGCAGCCTTGCAATGTCAAGGTGACCATTCTCCGATGCAAGATGCAGTGCAGTGGAGCCATGTTCCGTGACTGAGTCAACAAATGCATTGTGCTTAATAAGCAGCCTTGCAACATCAAGGTGACCATTCTCCGATGCAAGATGCAGTGCAGTGGAGCCACGTTCCGTGACTGAGTCAACAGGTACATTGTGTTCAATAAGCAGCCGTGCAACATCAAGGTGACCTTTCTGCGATGCAAGATGCAGCACAGTCTGGCCGTCCTTGTCGACTAAGTCAACAGATGCATTGTGTTCAATGAGCAGCCTTGCAATGTCGGGGTGACCCTTCTTTAATGCAAGATGCAGGGCAGTGGAGCCATCCTTGTTGACTAAGTCAACAGATGCATTGTGTTCAATGAGCAGCCTTGCAATGTCGAGGTGACCTCTCATTGATGCAAAATACAGAGCAGTCCAACCACATTTCTCAACCAAGTCTACAGATGCATTGTGTTCAATGAGCAGCCTTGCAATGTCAAGGTGACCATTCTCCGATGCAAGATGCAGTGCAGTGGAGTCATGTTCTGTAACTGAGTCAACAGATGCATTGTGCTTAATAAGCAGCCTTGCAATGTCAAGGTGACCATTCTCCGATGCAAGATGCAGTGCAGTGGAGCCATGTTCCGTGACTGAGTCAACAGATGCACTGTGTTCAATGAGCAGCCTTGCAATATCAAGATGCCCATCGTCCGATGCAGAATGAAGTGCAGTCTCGCCATCTTCCTTGACTAAGTCTATAGATGCATTGTGTTCAATGAGCAGCCTTGCAATGTCGAGGTGACCATTCTCCGATGCAAGATGCAGTGCAGTGGAGTCATGTTCTGTAACTGAGTCAACAGATGCATTGTGCTTAATAAGCAGCCTTGCAATGTCAAGGTGACCATTCTCCGATGCAAGATGCAGTGCAGTGGAGCCATGTTCCGTGACTGAGTCAACAGGTACATTGTGTTCAATAAACAGCCTTGCAACATCAAGGTGACCTTCCTGCGATGCAAGATGCAGCACAGTCCGGCCATCCTTGTCGACTAAGTCAACAGATGCATTGTGTTCAATGAGCAGCCTTGCAATGTCGAGGTAACCTCTCATTGATGCAACATGCAGTGCAGTCCGGCCATCTTCCTCGACGAAGTCGACCGATGCATTGTGTTCAATAAGCAGTCTTGCAATGTCGAGGTGGCCATCCGATAATGCCAGATGAAAAGCAGTCCAGCCATCTTCCTCAACTAGGTCAACAGATGCATCATGTTCAATGAGCAGCCTTGCAATGTCGAGGTGACCATTATCTGATGCACAATGCAGAGCAGTCCAACCGTCTTCCTTAACTAAGTCAACAGATGCATTGTGTTCAATGAGCAGCCTTGCAATGTCGAGGTGACCATTCTCTGATGCAAGATGCAGTGCAGTGGAGCCATGTTCCGTGACTGAGTTAACAGATGCATTGTGTCGGGTGAGCAGAGAGTGTACTCCCTGAGTGTAACCCATTTCAGCACAAATACACATTGGTGGTGATATTGGTTCATCCCAAACATGTGTTTTATAAAAATGTAAGCAATGGTACAAAGCAGCATGTTGGCTGCTTCCATCCTGCAGAAGCTGCATTGCTGAAGGAAGTAGCACCTCCTGATCTCTTTCAGTGCAAAGCTGTAGATGATGGCACCAATATTGTGCTGCATACAATGAGATTGGGTAGTGTTGGAGTGTGTCCTCAGTCATTGAATGTTTGGGGTCTGCAAAGAGGAGGAGATAGCGGACACAGGTCTGGGTAATAAATCTGTGGGAGGCATCTATTCTAAGGTCAATGACTGGGCTGAATTCTTGTTGGAATTCATGGGAAAGGATATAATCCTTCACGGATGAATGTGCAAAGGCTATTGATGGTTTATCTGTGCTATTCTTCTTCCTCCTGAGCCAGTCCTGTGACCACTCTGAGCCGTCCCTTTCTATCACAATCAGGCCCTCTAACAACTTGAAGTTGTCAGAGTTGTCCAGACGTCTTTTTGGATAGTAAGTGGATTTTGCTGGGTCAGAAAAGTCGAATGCAGGGGCATCTAGGCGGAAGGAGATAGCATCTGCCAGCTCATCCGATGTGAGTTCTCTGGCAGAAAACACAAGCCACCGAAAAATTGCTTGGATGAAGGGGGACTTGAGAGAAGCTTTTGCCCGGGTTAAAAAACGACTGTAAATCCAGAACAGATCATATGGAAGGGCCGTGAGGGTCTCCTGCCATTCATCCTCATAACAATGCTCAAGCTCAATGAGGAGACATGCAGCCATGCGGAACCTGGATATGCAAGTAAGCTTGAGGACAAATTATGCTATGATGAAATGACCGACATTCCATTGCTCTTCTGCACAATTTGCTCTGTGACCTCCTTAGCGGATTTGTCATCCGTAATCCAATTCCTGGCCCCAGGAACCTTACTGCTGAGGAAGGACCTGATGTCGCCAGTTGAAACTGCAGAACCAAGCTCAATGGAAGTTACATCCTTGAATGCATTGCTGAAGTCCTCATGAGGTTGACTGGTAACCAAAAGGTGCAGTTTATCCTTGGCAGACTGGCATAGGCTGTGGATGAACTTGATGAGGTGCTTCCAGTCGGTTTTGTTACATTCATCAAGCCCATCAATGATAATCCACGTCTGGCCCAGCTCTGCAAGTAAATTCTCCAAGACTTCTTGTAGATGGATGAAATGTGGCTGGATAATTCCGTTGCCCAGTGTTTTATACAGCTGGTTGAGAGCACCATAGGGGGAAGGTGACTGGCCGGAGAGCTGCCAGATGATAGAACGTAACATGAGGTTTATGTGTTGCCTGTCATTCCTAAAATCAAAATAGAAAAATGCAACTGCAGACTGAGCAGAATGGGCCTCAACAATTTGTTGTATCACTGTCGAGCTGACCAGGTGAGTACTGTCAGTGGTGGATCATATATATAGTAGTGATGTGAAACACCTCAGTACACTCTTTCCGGTGCCAGCTGTGATCAATTAGACATGGGTTTGAACATATGAATAAAGACCTCACAGATCCCTTTGATCCACAAAGTACCAGGTGTGCTCTTCCATTCCATGAATTCAATATCCTCTTGGAGCCAGTGCCCAGTGGCTTCATGATGAAGATTCCGCAGTTCATGTTGTCTGTCCTGTGTGGTAGGAGGAGACCCCAACCACTTGTACAGAATGTCTTCCAGTCTAAATACAAGTAAGCTTCAAAGAAATCTTCAGCACAGAAATTGGTTAACCCAGGGCCCTGGTTCACACTGCTGTTGCTTGAGAAAAAACTTTGAGGGGAAAATGAAGGACCAGCGTACACATTATTGTTCAAGGTCTGAACTCCGCCGCCAAAATTTGCCATCGGACCCTGCCCCAGACCCCCGGCACCACCACTTATGCCTCCTGGTCCACCTCCACCTCCTGTGCCTCCTGGGGATGAGAGGTTATGATACTGACATCCTAACTCAAGCTCTTTGCGCACCAAACATGTTGAGAATATTAAATTCATTGCCTTCACCGGACATGGTCAAAATGGATTGTTGTACTGCTGCTCTTTTGTAGGTAGAGGACTGTAAGCCAAAATCAAAGATTACACAGTAGAAAGAGACACCCACAGAGAGGATGAGGAGGATTTATCCTGTGGACGTGGAGGTGGAAGGCAAGACTGACAGTCTTGAGCACCGCCTCGTGGAGGACAGCATGCACTTTCACACGATGGATGTCATGTCACGAGTTTAAAGAATTTTCCTGAAACTGCACCCGGGCCCTTGACAAGAACAGCCTCCGCTTCGCTCCGGCAGACACATTCAATCAGTGTACGACAACATTTTGTATTTTAATTTTACGTCGAGAACTGCAATAGAAACAGCCGGAAACTTGGTGAGTGGAGAGAATCCCTTACATTAGATGATGAGTTGCGTGAGGGCCTTTGCTCGGAAGTGTGACGCGGCACTCTGGCAGAAGGGAGTCTATGTTGCTTGGAAGTGGTCAAATTCACAACATTGTTAGAATTAGGCCTTCAACTGCAGGAACAAAGCGATTAGCAATTAATTGGGACAAGGAACTAGCGAGATAAGGGCAGATGTGGGATCAAGTTCTATTCTAAGCGGGGCAGTATGGTAGAGTGGTTAATCCTGCTGTCCTGATTTCAAGGGGGTAAAGTTTTGTGACAAAATGAACATAACTTGATTTAGCCTTAAAATGGCGCCGGAAATCGAAATCTGCAAGCCCCTAGTCCGCCCGGTCAAAACTCGTCGAGATCTGCGCAGTTCTTCCCTGAAAAAAATCAATCTTTTTTCTGAATTTTTTTTTTTGGAACAATTGGCTCGAGCCACGCAACTTTCAGAAAAAAGTTCGGGCGAGCTGGAACCAACCTCTCTGATGTTACGGCATAAAATTGCCTTATATGGGCATCCATCACCTCAAAAAGGAAGTCAATCAATTGAAATCAAAACAGCCATATCTTTTCAACCGTTGCCCAGATGAGCATTTGGACTGCACATTTCGATTGCCGGCCCCCATTTTGGGGCCAAATCAAGTTATGTTCATTTTGTCCCAAAACTTTACCCCCTTGCCTGATTTCTGATTAGTTTTCGAAGTCCCGGGTCCCGCGAGGGTTCGAATCCCGGTAAAAACACTCCAATGGCTTTGTGGATACGCCAGTGACAAGCCGAGCCTCCGTGCCGGCTGCCGGTCGGAAACTTCCGTCGGCTTCGAACCATCGGGGGTTTTTAGTGGGTATTGCTCAGCGCCGAGTCCCACAGTACCATAAGGAGCAGCTACCTACAAAAGGGGCTTATGTTCAAACTGGTCTGCATACACGCATTTTGACCCTGGCGGAGTAGTCACGCAACAATATTTCGGGTCACAGATTCCCAGAAAGGCTATATACTTTGTGCGATTGTCCGGCCGAACTAATGTTGGCCCAAAAGGGGGCGCAAGCCTAGACCCAAGGGGGGCACCATAACTGCGGGTTATGGGCTCGTTGGATAATCACATGCACCGCCAAAAAAAAAAAAAAAAAAAAAAAAAAAAAAAAAAGTTCTATTCTATTTTGGGCCACGGGCCGGCCCTAACCGCCTCTCGTCCACCATGCCACAAAAGAAAATTATCGAGGTACGCCAGTCTCGCGCGTTCTACGCAAAACTAACTCGTGATACAGAGCCCAGTGGCCATGAGCACTCGTGAAGCAGACCGTAGTTGGATCAATCTTGCCACGTCGACCGCACGCCAAACTGTGTACACATGCGCCGCCTCGCCTTGCTTACATATCGCCGCTCTACTGCAATTTCCTCGCTCCATCTGCTTCTGACTTCGTGTCCATCCCCCCAGCTCTCGCTAGCTCGTCACTATCGCCCCAGCCCCCAAAATACGACGGCGTCGACGCAGCCCTCGCTTCCCAGTCCAATCCGCCGCCGCCGCGACTCGAGTCCATCGCGCACAGGCCCCGCTTCTTCTCCCTGGCTCGCGCCGCTTACTGTACCACCGCCCGCGGCTCCCTCCGCGTCGAGTCCCTATGCACAGCACCGTCGGTGCCGCCTCCCCCCGCTATCCTCTTGGCAGCGTCCGCTGGCAGTTGAGCTGAAAATACGGACATACAAGGTGCCCTTACACCCCTTCCCTTTAACTTACTTACTCCTTCCCCTCGGTGCGCTGCCTGCGCGGAGAATTCTCAGCGGGGACTCGGTTCGAAGCAAGACATGAAGAATGGACGTACCTCCGCCCTGCGTCCTCTCCGTCGAGTCCACGCGGATTCCCGCTCCCGCCCGCGCCCCGCTGTCCCACCGCTGCAGCGCGCCTGGTGACAGTACATACTGCTACCGCGTACGTGCGGGGACACCGTGCGCTTCGAGTACCCGCACAGCGCACATGCTTCCTCCCCATCCCATCTCCCCATGCCCATCCTCTCCCTCGCTCCCCCGCCCCCTTCCTCTCGTTCCCTCGCCCCGTCTCGCCTCACTGCGCCGCCGTCACCATCGCCGTTCCCCGCGTCCGTCCCGCCCTCGTGTACACCGCCGCACAACGCACCTGCACCCGCGGCGAGATACTGTTGCCGTGTGTGTGCGGGGACGCCGTGCGCTTCGAGTCCCCGCACAGCGCACATGGGCTCACCGCGCCCATCTCCCCATCCCCATCCTCCCCTTGTTCCCCCTCCCTTTTCCTCCCCGTTCCCATCACACGCCCCCTCGCTTGTCTCGCTGCATTGCCGTCGCCGCCGCCGTTCCTGCGTCCGCCTCGCCCTCGTGTATACCGCCGCACAACGCACCCGCGCCAACTCGCGTGCACCTGGCACTATGCACCGGGTGCTGCTTGCGTGCACTCGCGCCCACGCTCGGTGCGAACTCCGTGCGCGTGCAGACGTCGCTGCCGCGCGTTCGTCGTGTGTGTCGAGTCTCCGCGCCAGACATACATGCGCGCGCGGACCGAGTTTGCGCGGGGTGCGCCGTAGCGACGCCACCGCACACTCCCGCGCCTCTCCACCCACACCCTTTCCCCTCTCCCCTCCCATCCTCCCATCCCCGTCCTCTCCCCTCGTTCCCTTTCTCTCCCCTCGTTCCCTTTCTCTCCCCTCATTCCCTTTCCCTCCCCTGCCCTTTCCCTCCCCGTTCCCATCACACACACCCCGTTCCGCCTCACTGCGTCACCGTCGCTATCCCCGTTCCCCGCGTCCGCCCCCAACGCACCCGCGCCGAGTCGATTGCACCCGGGTCGATTGCACCCGGGTCGATTGCACCCGGGACTGTACCGGTTGCCCTTTACACGTATTCGCACACGCACTCGGCGCGAACTCCGCGTGTGCGCGCGCAGATGTCGCTGCCACGCGTTCGTCGTGCGCGTCGAGTCCCCGCGCGCGCCGCACATACATACGGGCGCGCGGACTGAGTGTGCGCGGGGCGCGTAAACTCGCCGTATCGACGCCCCGCATCTCCACCTTCTCTCCTCTCCTCTCCTCCCTCCCCTCCCATCCTCCCCTCCCTCCCACCCGTACCCGTACCCGTACCCGCGCCGCCTGTTGTGTACGTAGGTACATATTTCCGAATACAATCTATTCGCACATCAAACTACCTGTGAGACTTGAATCCTCGTTGGCCAAGATTACCACGCGGGATTGAAGTTGAATTGAATGGAGAGAACCTTCGAGGCGTCGAAGCGTCGTGAGCTTGAAGCAGTGGGAACGTGGGGGACGGCGCGGGCGCGAGAAGGGCGGGGATTGATATTGAGGGGGTTGGAATTCAAATCAAGCTGAAACAAAACAGGTCAGCGGGGAAATAATACGAGGAACGAAGCGACGTATGTACCGCCGAATCCACCCATGACTAAGCTCAACCCAATTTGAATGGGCTTTCATCCGCGCGCGCGCCGGTCTGGTTTCGATCTCTTGGTGGCTAGAATGAAAATTCGAGGGTAAGTACTGCCACAAACTTGAATTCGGGGAGCGGCACTTACTGGGACAAAAATCAATTCAATCCGAGGACTTGCAGTGAAGCGTTGGCGACGGGGTTGAGCTGTGTGCTCAGGCTGGATTCACGACCAAGGTGAAAAAGTAATGTGACGGGATTGAATATTGAACTTTGAAATGAAATGATTGAACACATACCTCGAGTTACAGCGGCTAGGCGATGGATGCTAAGCAAGGAAAGGCAACGGAAGGGACTCGAATGAACGAAGTGGGGGACGGGACTCACTATGTAATAATGCAAGCAAGCCATCGCAGTGTTCGATTTGAGTCCATTTTGAATCTAAAGTTCAAGTCAACGTTGACCTGACCTGGAGGTGATAATGCACTGAAAGAACCGCGCCTTCGGAAACTGACCGCAATTCCGAGTACATGATCTGCGCAGCCTTGGTTGAAGCTTCCAAACGAGCCTAGTATGAATCAATCAACTAGGCCTTTTGAAAAGAAAAAAAATTGAACCGCTCATGACGTTGAGCATCATATCCGACCCGAAGCAACTAATACATACCTCAGACTCGAACCTACTACCCAAGGAGCGATTAGGCGTGTCCCATGATCTAGTTGAGGCTTCGGGCCGAGACTATGAATCAATGAAGATGAACATCCAATAGGGGAAGTCAGAGTGGTCGATTCTGGGTCGATTCACATCTCGATTCTGAACCGATTCTGGGGCGAGAATCGAAGCAGAATCGTCGTCCAGAATCGTTGCAGTATCGGCTCGGGAGTCGATACTGCAACGATTCTCAAACGATTCTGGTGACGAGAATCGTTGATGCCGGCTAATTTGGTGGTCAAGGCGAAAATCGAACGCAGAATCGCCGCTGGCCAGAATCGAGCAGAATCGGGGCGGTCAGAGTCGATGCCCGATTCTCGGCCGATTCTTACTCAGAATCTTTTCAGAATCGAAGCCAGAATCGACGCAGAATCGACACAGAATCTCTCGAAATCGTCCACTCTGACTTCCCCTAAATGTATAGAGGATTCGTATGGCATTAATGCCATACAGAATCGTGAACGATATGTACTAACGTTCACGTTCCGGCACACCCTTCACGATATACCCCTTAAGGTAGGACCACGCACTTTAGGGTTGAATTGGTAGTCTCGTGAAGTGTAGAGCCGTTCCTTAAGGCATTGAGTCCCCCTTCACGACTCTGCAAACCCTTCATTATGGCACAGTCATGAAGTACATCACAATTCGTTAAGGATTTTACTGCTCACCTTCACAACTTGGCGTGTCCTTCAGGACCGGAGCAATCATTCAGGACTCTGGTGAGTCCTGGATGACCTCTGCAATCGTTCAGGACTACCTAACATCGTTCACAACCGTAACATTCCTTCAGGTGTGCTGCAACTATTGAATTTAAGTTGCGGGTCCGTAGTCCGAGTCATGCAGTCAGCGGTGGTGTTTAGTCGTCAGATTTGTGCTAGCTCGCCCCAGACTAGGTGTTGCGGTGGCGGCAAAAAAACTTCCGTTCCTTGGGCACAGTGGTCAGTTACAGGGGTAAGAACATACATACTGCATTTTATTACGAGGGAATAGTGAGTTTTCACGAGAAGGGACGGGGGGACAGGCTCTCAAGTGACAGGCCGTGTGGAAGAGTGAGAATGTTAACACGGAGTGTTATTCAGGAGTGCGCTCTCTCAGGAAAGGGACAGAATGGTAAACCCTTGAGCGCCGGTACGAAATTGGGCAGTGGCGGAGCGGTTGCGCAGACAGTGGGCTATGGGAAGCTGGTACCTCCGAACAAGTGAGCAGATTACTTGCTGGTGTCTCGACTCAGAGATGAAAACAGTCAACTACAGGAATATAGAGCCGTAGCCTATAAAAGTTGTTTAGAACCACTCTGGTGCCTTTAAACTCACCGTAACTTACATACCGTGCATTTTCAACATCCCCGAGATGCCCGAAATCTCACTCCATCATTAGATTGCCCGGGGGATTCATCCCAGTCATGTTACAGGTGACCGTAGCCGACCGTAAGCTCTAGACTATCTTAGTAGGTTCAGAAGAAAGATTCCAAGGGGAGGAGGGGACACACATGGACATCAGAGGAACCGTGATGCGGGAGAGTTTAAATTGCAGGTTGAATGCCGACCGCATAGATTTTGGGCTCTGAATGCGGAGATGCCCCCTTTATTCGTGTTACCCTTGTACAATTTCCTCGATTTCAGCGTCCTTGGAGTAGTGTTGCCGATGTCCGGTTCGGTCCGGTTTTTAGCCAGAAAATCCGAACCCCCGAACCTGACCGACCCCGAACCCAGGTTCGGTTCATACAGGGTTCGGTTCAGGTTCAGAACGGGTTCGAACCTGAACGAACCTGTAATTCTTTTGAAGTTATGGTTGGGGTGTAAAATATTGTGAAAATGTACACTCACTTGTTTAATGCATGGTAGGTACTTGGAACACAGACAAGCTTTGTTCCACCAGCTCAGAATGAGTATTTTTTGCCCTAATTAGGAGTGAGAATTATATTCAGTACCATCCGGGCACTTCGGGGACACGCTTATGAGCCGTGCCCAGTGAAGCACCCACATATTTCAAACACCAACATTCTTGCCCAGGTGTGGAGTGAGGTTGGGTGAGTTTTTGGACTGAAAATCGGTTGAAATTATCGCTAAATACACCCTCAGAACCTTCAGGTTCGAACCGGTTCGCACATGTCCGAACAGGTTCGGGAAAATCTAACATTGGCCGAACCCCGAACCCCAACTGAGGTTCGGTTCAGGTTCGGTTCAGGTTCAGAATCGGTCCTGAACCCAACACCGGCAACACTACCTTGGAGGCTTCTGGTTCTATAACTTGTGTTCATCACTAAGTATTTGCAGACAAGTTCAAATCGGATGTTGTATTCTGTCCTAAGGCCAGTTTGCTTTATCATGAGGTACTTTCTTGCATGGAATAGGAATTGACTGGAGTGTTGAACCGGAACTTGATTCACGTTTCCGGCAAAACCAAATCATAAGCACCGGGAGTAGAAGGGACTGCATATTCAAATATGGCTCACCTGCGCAGTTTGGGTCGAATTTAAGAACATAGAATATGATTCATATGAACAGAGGAGGCGAGCTACTCGTGAGGACGGAACCTAAGGCTCAGGTATACATCTATGCATGGTAAGTAAGAGGTCAAGCAAGCCTTTTTAAATAGCCCTGCTGAAATGCAAGCAAAATCGGTAGTCAAACACATGAACTTGATGAAGAATGGATATGAACGAGGAATGACTTGAGCCCGATTCGAGTGAAACAGAGCACTGAGTATCAAAGACACAGGGACACTGCATTCAGCCGCCGGATAGCCAGGGCCCCCGCTAGCTATTCGTAGCTTCGGCTATGCTCGGCTAGCCGGCCAGCTAGCCGCATCTATGGCCCACTTCGTCTAGCTCTTAGGCTAGCCGACCCTCGGTAGCTGTGGGTAGCTGCAGCTAGCCGGCCCACTAGCCGAACCTAGCCGATGCCAGCGGCGAGGCGTCCCTGTGGCTATCCCACCCTTGAATGCAGTGAGATAGAGTCCATCGAGTTGAGCTGCGATGGCTGAAGTTGTAAACCCATCCTGGATACTAACTGCGTTAAAATTTCACTCGTTTTCTTGATGACCTTGAATTGAGTCCAGACTTGAGGAAACTCCGCCCCACGGCTGGTTTGGAAATAGAGCAGCAGAGGTTTGAATTGGGTTCGTATCTACAGAGGTACACATTATACCTACAGTTGCAAGGAGAGAGTGCGAAACACAGATTCGAGGCTGTGACACTTCTGAGGTCTGGCCTCACCGAGCTCGGGATTGCAAAACATCAGAAATATACGATGCAACATACAAAAGCGCGAGTTGACAAGCGGGTCAAGGTCCCCCAGGAGATGCCCACATCACTGAAGCCAGCAGCTGGGTGTCGTCAACATTAGGGTGTTTCACACATCGCTATTCGGGGCCCAACTTGGGTCCCAACTCGATGTCCAACTTGACGAAGTTGGGACCCTCAAGTTGGGCCGATTTCGAAGTTGGATGTCAGATCGTGCTCAACCCCACGATCTGACATCCAACTTCGAGATCACAACTTGACAAGTTGCGACTTCCTCGTGGGGCTGATGGCATCTTTGGTGGACAAGTGCCGAAGTTGGCAACTTCGGAGTTGGACAACCAAAAGGGCGTTCAAACATCTCGACCCAACTTCGAGTCCAACTTGGTCAAGTTGCGGTCGATGTTGGGAGTCAAGTTGGGCCCGAGTTGGCCTCCAAATTGGAATGTGTGAAACACCCTATTTCCTCAAGGGATGGCAGAATAAACACACCTTCTCCACCGCTATGTCCCCACTCGTCGGGGTGTTTGTCACCGACAGAATCCAGGAACTGTCATACAAGATTACAATTTGTGCCACATGGGCTGCCGTATACCATGAATAAATGCAGAAAGCGCGGGAGCAGAGTGAACGTACGTTCTACAATGTCGATAGTCATATTTCTTTGATGGGAACAGTTCCACAAATAGGAGCACGGTACCAAGGGGGTGGTCAAGGAGAGAAAAGAAGGCCCAAGTGTTGAAACTGCTATCGAGGTGGTAATCAAGACTGAGAAGACATTCCCGGATATAGTCAGCCCAATAAAGCCCAAGCAAGATGTCGAAAGCGAGGTTGGGGACAATGTCGCAGTTAATTGGAACCAACACAGGGAGATGTCCCGGAACAGTTGTCGTCACAAGAACACAAGGTTTGCGTGGTGTTGGCAGGCGGGCATAGAAGGCAGATGATATACAAGTACGGGGAGCAGCTTGGTAGCCAGCAGAGAGGACAGAGAGCCCATTTACAGCAAGAGACATGGTTGCAAAGAGCGAGAGGGTAGAGGGATCTCCAACCTAAATATGCGGCGGAAAAGGGGGATAGGGGACCGGAGAGGAGTTCTGATCAAAGCTGATGGGATGATTTTAACCATACATGGCAATAAAATCAAAATGTGTCTAAAAGAGGAAGCCGTCCAAATTAAGACAGAAAATCAGCTCCAATCACCTTTTTTTACATCCCCAAAATCCACTATCAGGAGATAGCGGGAATACAGCTGTAAATACCATTCATCAATTGGAACATACAAAAGGGAGGGACCGGAGTCCCGATTGCCGCTCGCGCGGTTGCATACCCCGGGGCACATCAGCACGTGACTTATTCCCTAACTGAGTGTGCCCTACGACAACAAAGCCTCGTTTGAGTTGTGAATCAACACATTATTGATAAGCCATGGGAAAGCCTAGAGGGATGAGTACTGAGTGATGACATCAACATGAAACTGATTCGAAGATTGAAAGAATGTACTTACAAGCTGACATTAAGGGGAGTCAAAGTGGCCAATTCTGTGTTGATTTTGTACCGATTTTGCCTTTGATCCTCAGATAATTCTGATCAAGAATTGAGGATGGAATTTGACCGCCCCGATTCTATAGGATTCTGCCCAGCAGCGATTCCAACTTTGATTCTTACCTTGACCGCCAAATTAGATGATATCAATTAAATGATTCTCGGCAACAGAATGATTCTGGTGGAACACTTCTCAACTTTGATCGGTTCTCGAGGCAACAATTCTGCACCGATTCTCAACCCAGAATCAATTCAGAATCCAGGTTTGAATCAACACAGAATCAGCCACTCTGACTCCCCTTATCATTGCATTTAATCACTGCATTCAACGGTGGGCTAGCCGGCTGTGGCTATGTTTGGCTAGGCTCTGAGCTAGCCGAGGCTAGCCGAGCTGTCCATTAGCTAGACAAAACTAGCCACAACATGGCTATCCCACTGCTGAATGCAGTAAATGGGTTTGAACAAGGCAGTGGGAAGTCAGGTTTGACAAACAATTGAAATGTATCTCATTTAGGATCAAATAAAACTCACTTCGAGTGGCAGCACAGTGAAAAGAACGAGGTTCAACTAATCCGGGTGAGATATATGTCCTCCCAAACTATTAGTCGGCACAACATCTTCTGTTGTGAATTCAAAGGTTGAAGTGAATTCTTCCGCATTAGAGGGTGCGAGTCAAGAAAGAAAGAATAACCGTCAAGGTGCAGACATTAAGCGATGAAAATCTGGATGATGCACACAATAGGTGTGTGGCTGCAGGGGTGAGCTGCAACAAAGGGGGGGGGGAGGTAAGTCGCTGCACAGAGGTATTGAAGCCTTGCCAGAGTGTTCGGTCTAGTGCTGCCGTCAATGTGCATGATCATAGTTGTTCCGTTGAATACATGATCCCAAGTCGTGGCCTGCAGAAAAAGAAAAGTCAATGACCTAGAGCGCAAGCTGCATCTGGTTACTGAGCGCTCTCCTGACTTGGGAGCCCACAGGTCCAGTCACAAGCAGTTGGCGAAGAAACCTTCTTGTCTAATGCGGTGTTGGCCATCGGTGCTAAATCCCGCAGCAAACCATGCAATATCGGCAGTAAGAAAGCGGTGGTGATAGTGCTGAAAGATCCCAAGCTTTGGATCACTGTTATGTCGCTGAGCCAAGAGGGAAGGAGTATGAGGAATATCCGATCATATGACCAGAGCCGGACCAAGCCGATACTCGGAGATGAACAGATGTCTAGATCAGCCCTTCTCGGAACACCACAACTCAGCAAGGGTGACCGATTGACTGGCCTCGGGCTGCGAGATGGGAATGTGTCCGATACCAAGGTCCGATCAGTATTAGCTCAAAGATGGTGACGAGACACGGATAGCCTGGACCGGAGATGCAAGGGCAATCACCGGTATAGTTGATTAGTCGTCCGGCGTAGGTCCGGTACAGACCGGAGCGATCAGCAAGAAGGAGCGAGCCGGAGTGGACCGGAGGCATATCCAAGAAGCAGGAGACAACCCGGAGTCGTACCGCAGTTGTTGGTATGGCCGAGCGAGAACTCCGGAGACGTGACCGAAGGTCCGGGGACGCGACCGAAGAGCGAAGGTGACCGGAGTCCCGGAGAGAACCAGAGCGAGACGGGAGCAAGGCCATAACGAGGGAGACGTCAAGAGGCAATGAATCAAGAGCCTCAAGAGACAATGGAGACAGTTGGCAACAGTCCATGAAGAGGAAACATGGAAACAACGTTAATTTTCCAGATAGTTTACAGGAAGTAAAGTACCGGTATAAATACTAGAGTCAGGTAATTAGTACAGAAGGAAATAAGTAACATGAGGCAATGATAAGTAACATGAGGCAGAGTATGCCATATGGAAGAAGAGACTACCTTGCGGCAGAATAGGTCAAGTGAGTATGAAGAACAATAGCAAGTGAATAAAGAAGAAAGGCAAAGCATATGGTTAGATAGATAGATAGATGGATAGAAGAATGATAAGATAATAATGTGAAGATACCTGCCTTGAGGCAGATGAAGAAGCGATGTGGAATGATGGAAGTGTGATGAGAAGGCGCAGCATGTGAGAAGACAATAAGGAGAAGTGATGTGGATGTTGGAACAATAGAAGAGAAGTGATAAGGAACGGATAAATGGATAAGGAGTGAATAGGCATGATACCGCATGATCCAGACAAGAGTCCGATGTCTCCGGTGACTCCGAATTCCGGAGAGATGTCCGAAGCGACCGGAGCGTGAGCGGGAGTGTAGGAGCATAGGCGAATGAGGTATAAGTGCACCGGAGGTTTGACCGGTACGTGGGTAGTCGATATGGACGAGGTCCGAGGTACGAGTGGATTTGGGAGCTCCGGGTCGCCGGAGCGGACATAAAGGCGAGTAGTCATTCTGGAGATAGTTGGCAGGACTTCCGGAGGAGTGCGTATGCATAGGAGCAAGGTCCGAGACGCCGCGGGTGAAGCGGAGCTCAACCAAGGGACGTGGAGGACCGGAGTTCGGAGTGATGATGTATTCGCAGTCCGGAATGTACCATGGAGTGCGGCGGTGCCATGCGGCTGAGCCACGGTGAACCAGAATGACCGGAGGGTGAACGAGGTGAGGAGTGAGGCCGGAGGTGGCCAAGACAAGATGGAGTGGTGAAGGTGAAGTGAATGATAAATAGGAAAGTACTCGGCAATCCATCGTTGGATGAGAGCTATGTATTCCGGGATAGGTCTGGGAACTGGTGGACCATGGTCAACGGAAGTAAGCCGGAGTGATGCCGGAGTATTACCGGAATGGTGCCGGGTATGATAGAGTGTGTAACGATGTGTCCGGAGGTGACGGGAGCACAATCGGAGTCAGTTTGAGTGCGACCGGAACCGATAATAGGAAAAATTGAAAGACTGGATTGCACAGATATAACAGCTTTGCAGCGTGAACACCAATTTTTCAACGAAGTTCCTAGAGGCTGACAGGTGCCATGCGCGGGGAAGTCGGGAAAGACTTGCCCATCACACAGGGGGTAGGATCAAGGGTAATACCAGGAAGGCCCCAGTCAAAGGTCACCATCAACGTGGTGAGAGACAAGAGAATGTTGTGAGAGGGAGGGATCAACGACATTCACTGCCACTGATTCTGCAGATCCCATGTTTCGATGGGGAAACTGTCACACAAAACGAACAAAATAGTGGTTATATTACTTGATTTAGGCACCTCCGATGTTCAGAATGCTGTATAATTGAGCCTGTATCTGAACACAACTTCTGGGGGACATAATCAGGGTGTTTGTCATTTTTACCATCACACATTGCACTAACTGCTACCAAGTACTTGAATAACACATTCCTGGAGTTAGAAGAGTTAGAAATTCTTGAGGATACAGTAGGATAATAACTCATGATGTGCTATATCATTTTTAAAAAAAAATTATCTGCCACAGTGTAGATCAGGTTGTTTTGAGGCATTCTTTGCAAACTTTCAAATGTAAATTTTGGAACACCAGTGGAACCGATGGCAGTAAGAATTGAGAATCCAATCTCCCGATACCCCATATCCATTCTACTAAATTTTGGGCAAGATTAGAGGGTATCAAAATTTGAACTCAAAACCACCTTTTGATGTGTTTGGGGGAGGTAGAGGTGCTTGTGGGGATTCAATTGACTACAGAAGACAAGGAGTATGAGGTATCTTCTGTAATTTGTCGAAAGAACACGTGTTTTCCTATGAGAAAGTTGAGAGGACACAAAATATGCCGAACGGTGGCGCAATATTCACCGGTAGATAGGCAAAAAAAAAAGATTCCACATCAACAGTGAACCATGTTCACTAGATACACCACCAAGCCAGGTACAGTAGGAAGAATAATACCTAGTCCGGATGTGAGCAGATATGGAAGCAGTAATGAAGCAGCCAGAGACAATGATTGAGGATGTAAGTTTGAGATCAAGGAGGCGTTAGGCAAGGGCTTGTCAATTAGAAGAAGAGCTTGATCGGGTGAAGGATGGCTTGAAAGGATTCAATTGTTTTCTCAAGTGTGAGTATTTCATCAATTGAATGTTCGGATGATAAAAATGCCGGTCACAGGTCTCAGCCCACCTTGAATCATATGCAAGTTGAATCTAATAGGTCACAGGTCACAATAGCTGAATCTACAGTTGAAATAGTACACTACTGGGTCTCCAGTTCATGTCAGGTTTGAAATCCACCAATAACGCACCAAAAGTAAAACTAGGTGTGGTACAAAAGCAAAGAAAAAGGAAAACACATCAAATGTTGATGTGATTACATTGCTGAGCGGTGGAACAGTGCCCAAATTCGCTGGGTCCTGGAAGGTTTGCCCGGTTTTGGTGATGTACTGCCTAACAGTTTCAGGGTGTCTGGATGATTCTCGCCCAAAAGCTGGTTCCGTTTCTCCAGGACAATAACCTTGAGTTCTTTGGCCCTCTGGTGCTCACCCAGGTTTGAGTATGAGATGGCCAGGTTACCCATTGTACTCAGAGTCTTTGGATGGTTCTCCCCCAGAACCTGTTTCCGTTTCTCCAGCACAATAACCTCGAGTTCTTTGGCCTTCTGGTGCTCACCCAGGTATGAGTATGAGTTGGCCAGGTTACCCATGCTCTGCAGGGTGTCTGGATGATCCTCCCCCAGAAGCTGTTTCCATTTCTCCAGCACAATAACCTTGAGTTTTTTGGCCCTCTGGTGCTCCCCCAGGTCTGAGTAAATGTCGGCCAGGTTACCCATTGTACTCAGGGTGTCTGGATGATTCTCCCCCAGAAGTTGTCTCTGTTTCTCCAGCACAATAACCTCGAGTTCTTTGGCCCTCTGGTGCTCACCCAGGTTTGAGTATGAGATGGCCAGGTTACCCATTGTACTCAGAGTCTTTGGATGATTCTCCCCCAGAACCTGTTTCTGTTTCTCCAGCACAATAACCTCGAGTTCTTTGGCCTTCTGGTGCTCACCCAGGTATGAGTATGAGTTGGCCAGGTTACCCATGATCTGCAGGGTGTCTGGATGATCCTCCCCCAGAAGCTGTTTCCATTTCTCCAGCACAATAACCTTGAGTTCTTTGGCCCTCTGGTGCTCCCCCAGGTCTGAGTAAATGGTGGCCAGGTTACCCATTGTACTCAGGGTGTCTCGATGATTCTCCCCCAGAAGTTGTCTCTGTTTCTCCAGCACAATAACCTCGAGTTCTTTGGCCTTCTGGTGCTCACCCAAGTATGAGTATGATATGGCCACGTTACCCATGGTACTCAGGGTGTCTGGATGATCCTCCCCCAGAAGCTGTTTCTGTTTCTCCAGCACAATAACATTGAGTTCTTTGGCCCTCTGGTGCTCACCCAGGTCTGAGTATGATACGGCCAGGTTACCCATTGTACTCAGGGTGTCTGGATGATCCTCCCCCAGAAGCTGTTTCCGTTTCTCCAGGACAATAACCTTGAGTTCTTTGGCCCTCTGGTGCTCACCCAGGTTTGAGTATGAGATGGCCAGGTTACCCATTGTACTCAGAGTCTTTGGATGATCCTCCCCCAGAAGCTGTTTCCGTTTCTCCAGCACAATAACCTTGAGTTCTTTGGCCCTCTGGTGCTCACCCAGGTCTGAGTAAACCTTGGCCAGGTTACCCATTGTACTCAGGGTGTCTGGATGATTCTCCCCCAGAAGTTGTCTCTGTTTCTCCAGCACAATAACCTCGAGTTCTTTGGCCTTCTGGTGCTCACCCAGGTCTGAGTATGAGCTGGCCAGGTTACCCATTGTACTCAGGGTGCCTGGATGATTCTCGCCCAAAACCTGTTTCCGCTTCTCCAGCACAATAACATTGAGTTCTTTGGCCTTCTGGTGCTCACCCAGGTCTGAGTATGAGATGGCCAGGTTACCCATTGTTGTCAGGGTGTCTGGATAATTCTCGCCCAAAACCTGTTTCCGCTTCTCCAGCACAATAACATTGAGTTCTTTGGCCTTCTGGTGCTCACCCAGGTCTGAGTATGAGCTGGCCAGGCTACCCATTGTACTCAGGGTCTTTGGATGATCCGCCCCAAGAAGCTGTCTCTGTTTATCCAACACTTCTTCCTGTAGCCTCTTCACTTGTTGGTATCTTCCCCCTTCCCAAAATATTCTTGCATATTGAGCCCTGAAAACCAGAGCTATTTCTACATTCATCTTTACAGCCAATTCGACATGTGGACACAATAGCAGACTCACCAATTGCATATCCCAGTGAGGTCGTTCTGAAAGAGCCATGCCAAGTATGGACCCCATGGTGGACATGTATCTTTTTGGGTTTCCAACTGTCCCTTGACTCCAAGAATGTACCAATGGATGAATAGAAAAGACCTTCTTCTCTGGATCAAAGCTGATCAATGAATAGGACTGGACCTCATTGGCAACATCCAAAAACTTTAAAGAGTCCCATTCACCATCTGGTCCCAGAAAATGTGAGAGGAATTCCAACGGCTGCTCTAGTTCCTTTTCAGATGGACCATCAGAAGAGAATTGGTAATCTGATGCATAGCTAAAGATTTTCTCTGGGATTCCATTGTAATGGAGGAATGAACAATGCTGCAAGAACATCGCAGCTGGTGGTGTAAGCCTGTCAAAACTCATTTGCCATGTTGTGTATACTGTCCAGGTATATTGGTCATAGGATTGAGCAGGCTTTTCGCTAAGCAGTTGTGCTTGGTGCTTCATATAAAGAGGCAGATAGCCATCCAGATCTCGAGATTTGGATATGAATGCACCAGCCTGAACAATTGCCAGAGGTAGATAGTGCAACGACTGAAGGAAGCATTAAAAATTAGATGAGTTGCCAGGGCTAATTGTCTGACCTTCACAATTTCTGCAGCAATTTGTTCAATATGGCTTGTGGCCTCCTGCAAAGCACTCTTGAGTAATAATGCCACTGCATCTTCCTTTTCCATGTCCGACACAAGGGAGGAGTTGGATCTGGCATAAACACGGAGTCCTGGATTTCGAGAGGTGATGATGATATTCCCATGATTGCACTGAGGAATAAAATCCTTCAGATTAATGCTTGGATCATCTGCATTATCAAATAAAAGGAGCCATTCTTCAACTTTGCTGGTCAGCCATAGTAATCCGTCTTGTGGAGAATCTCCAAAATTTTTCAGCACAGCTATATTCTTGAGACCTGTATCAATTGTTGCAATAGTGCTAGTGTCAATGAAAAAGATGTCTGAGAACCTGACATACAGCTGGATCAATGATTACTTTCCAGTTGGATGATTAAGCTCACCGAGATGATGACTCCTTTATGAATTTCAGAGCAATCTGTGTTTTCCCAGCACCTCCAAGTCCATGTAGCACATAAGTATGTTGGATCCCAGTGTCAGAGAAAGATTGATGCATTTTGGTGAGGATCTCCTGTCTGCCACAGAAGATTCTTGAGTGAGGAGGGCAATGACTAGCCATTTGAGATGCTCGGAGGTTCTGAAGCTGTGATGCCTGATCTGTAGCAACTGTGGCTTGCAGATTGTGCGCAATTAACTGTGATGTAGTGATATGCACAATTGGGCCCTGTCCAACCCCACCAGTGCCACCTCGGAGGTGTGCTGGACCCCCATCACCACCTCGGCCACCTGTGCAGGATAATTATTCTACCTCACAACTCCAGGAAAGTAGTCCCTTACCAGCAATGTGGAGTGATTGAGAATCACCGTCTAGGGAAAACATAATGCCGTGTTGACCTTGGGAGGTAAGCATATCAACCACCAGAAACATTTTCACAGGAGAGAAACTGACTTGAGGTATCACTGCAGTAGTGGACGTGGAGGTGGAGGACAAGGAGATGATACACAACGTCGGAGACACGAGGACAAAGCTTCGGGCCGGGTGCCGATCTTTATCCTGGTTACAATCAATGCACCTGTCCGGGTATTCTGGGCCTCCACCGCCCATTTACCTGGTCTGGGATGTAAAATCCCACCCCAATTTAGATACCCCTGCCGGTATCATGTTAAATTTGTATATCATGCCTCCATCTAAATATCACGCCTCCATCTAAATACAAAACTGAGATAGACTAAGTCTACCACGGCACGTCATCAGGTGCATTGATGTACATAGTCTTCTCCGCCGTTTTCAATAAAAACAAGAAACCATCATGATACAGCATATGGATACAGAACTACTGTCATGTCATTGACTGACTTCCCGGCCCGGAATGAACACATCCATCACTGTTCCTGCTCCAGCTCCATCACATGGTCTTTCAATATCTCCTGCATGCAGTGCATGGTCTCCTCTGCCTCTCAAGGGCTTGGAGAACAAATGACCTGTGATGGTCAATATCTGGTGTGCAGGGGCATATCACATGAATAATGTGACACAATAGATTATACTGTATTTTTTCGTTCAAATCGACAGTCACGTGTCACGCACCCCCCTGTCGATGTCGAATTTTGGTTGAGGTCACGCGTCACTCGGGCCTCTGTCGAACCTCCAAGCCGTCACGCAGGTCGCCAAACTGCCCAAAAAGTGCAAAAAAGACAAAATTTTCGGTTTGAATGTCGAAATTTGACCCTTGTCGGAATGTTGAATTGGTTGAACTTGTCACGTGTCACCCCCCCTGTCGATCTGAACGAAAAAATACAGTACTTAAACCCTGATGGGAATCGACCAAGGAGGGGATACGGAGGGTATTCAGGTCTCAGTGTTGTGTTGAATGTACTTAGTTCACAAACAGGAACAAAGTGACGGTTTGTGCTCAGCTCGCCGAGAATGTCCCGATCAATTGCATGTGCCTCTCTGTCAATTCTGCTGACATCGTGTTTGAATCAACTCTTGCATCTTTTACTGGCATCAGCTTTCGGAGTCCGGAAAATCAGCCTTGGATGAATGTAGTATAGATTTACATACCCTATTTTTCCCTGCCTGTTACTGGCTGCAAGGTGTACATCTACTACCAACGATGCATGCACACATTTGGACTTTCTTCCATGTGCTGCTCGCGAGGAATTCAACTCAACCCAGGAAGGACAAGTCTTTTGAACTCTCGGACTCCTCAATCCCTCGGCTTAAATGCTTGAACAGCAAGCTTGTTCAAATATAATCAACACTGAACTTGATACAGATGCAATAATCTTCAGCGGGTAATTCATGTGCCGTGTCATTGCTGAGGGAGATCTTTGCGGGCACCAGTGGGGTGCCGCTCTCCATAATAGACCCGTACACAATTGGGTCGCCCGGAGATACGAAGTGCAGGAAATCTACGGAGATGGCACCGGAGGATTCGCCCCACGCGACGATGTGTCCTGGATCGCCCCCATCGCACCGATATTCGTGCGCACCCACTCGAGCGCGGTGCGCTGGTCTAGCGGACCGAGATTTAGGTCTGTGAGCCCGGGAGCGTTGGGGAAGCCGAAGGTGTTGACGCGGTAGTTGGCACTGACGACGATGTGCCCCTGTGTGTGCTGGATCCAGGAGGTTGAGTTAAAATACAGTGAGTGAGCGCCCCCCCCCCCCCCCCCCCCCCCCCCCCTCCCGAAGAAAGGCCCCGCCAAAGAACCAGACCAAGACGGGGAGTTTCATCCCTTCTGTCGATGCGGGGGTCCAGACATTCAGGTGAGGCAATCCTCGCTGAACTCTTCGACAGGAAAGAATTCGGTGCGGTTTCCGCCTTTGGCAGAGAAGACTTCGGGGGTGAGCTGTGTGCTCAGTGGAATTTGTGGACATGCGGAGCCAAATGCTGTTGTATTAATGGAGACGGAGGAATTGTTGAAGCCCATGAGAGGGAGCCACCTTCGTGCTCCGGTTGGAGGAAGTGCGAACGGCACGCCGAGGAACTGGCGCACAGCAGACGAGGAGGGGTCGATGAGTCCGTGGAGGATACCACTGTCCGTGGTGATGTCGCGACCTGCGCCGACTGGGGTTGCCCTGCTGAAGGGCATGGCGAGCGCCAATATGCTCAGATGGTTCTAGATTCGCATTTACCTGGACGGGATTGTTCTTCTTTGGTTGCAAAGGATAATGGGTGTGTTTGAAAGAGAGTGTTGGCGTAGGATTTAAAGTAGTCGGTACCACCGTACCGCTTCCAACACTCCATGGGTCCGGAGGTAAATGCTGTATTTTACGCGATTTAAGCGGCGCAAATGAGTTCTATCTTGAATAGCCACAAACTCGCTTATATGGTATCCATACGGAAAGAAAGACGGCGAAGAGCCGCCGAGTCTCGCTTGCTTCGTTATGAGGTAAGGAGGAGGTAACTGCTATTGACGGGAGGAAATTATTGCTTCAATGGGTACCCTTGCGCCTGGATCAGATAAAACGTTACAGTTGGTTTCAACCCTACCCCGGCTGTTCGTTCACTCACATACCTCGCACCGAGGGGAGCGGGGGTGACCCACCGAGAGTCAGCAAGGTGGGGCTCATAAATGTGGGCGGCGGATTCAAGTATTGTGTTGGCAGTCTACGTAAAAAATATCACTGTAAGTTATCCCAACTTCAATACGATACTTACTTGAAGCTTGTGTCTCTTGTGCGACGAAGAGCAGCGCCGAGCGGTAGTCTCCAAAACAATCAGTTTTTGCTCATCGACGGCGAGACTCGCACAATTGACTCTCGACGAGTTGGCTGAGTGATTTACTGCGGTATTCGGGTCAAATGTGGGCGCGTGTCGTAGTTGAGAAGAGCAAGCGGCGAGGCGATATTGTGGAGTATTCTATTTTGGGCCTGGCCGCTTCCGGGCCGGGATTCCGTTCTTCCTCTCGTCCACGACGGCCACGAAAGAAAAATGTCGATGGTACGCTAGTCTCCCGCCTTCTACCGCAAAACCAACTTGTGTATGCAGAGCCCTGTGACCTTGAGCACCCTTGAAGCTCCTTGACGACCGCACCATCGCCCGATGCCCTCACCAAACTCATGAAAAGTGCGTACACCTGCACCGTCTTGCCTTTCCTTGCTCACGTCTTGTCGCTCTACTGCCCACTCTAGTCATACCCCCAGTCAATCCATCAGCCCCGCACAGCCTTCACTCGACGGCGTCGACGTATCCCTCGCTCGCGAATCCAATCCACTTTGCCCCGCTTACCGCACCACCGTCCGCCGCTCCCTCCGCGTCGAGTCCCATGCACAAATACCGTCGATACCGCCTCGTGCAAATCGCACGCTGCCGTCCCCTGCGCTATTATCCGCTGTGCTGAAAAGGGGGCATCGTGGGCGCTGAATCGAAGGACATGCAAGGTGCGTGCCCCTGCCCCCGCTTCCTTTCACTTACTCACGGCTTTCCCCACGTTGCGCGCGCCCTCTGTGCGCCGTGTGCGCGGATAATCGTCAGCGGTGCTCGGTTCGAAGGAAGATATGAAGAATGGACGTACCTTCACCCTGCATCCTCTCCTCATCCTCCTCCCCTCCCCATCGTCCCTTTTTCCCTCTCCCTGTACCCCAACGGCGCACCCGCCGTCGAGTTCACGCGGATACCCGCACCCGCCCCGCGCCCCGCTTCTGCAGCGCGCCTGGTGGGGTTTGGTGCGTGTGTGCGGGGACACAGTGCGCCTCGAGTCTCCGCTCACCGCAGCCTCCTGTCGTCCCACCTCCCCATCCCCATTCTCTCCCCTCGTTCCCCCGCCCCTTTTCCTCCCCGTTCCCGTCGCACCCTCGCTCGTCTCACGGCGTCGCCATCCCTGTTCCCCGCATCCGCCCTCGTCTACACCGCTGAAAAACGCACCCGCACCCGGCACTGTACCGGGTGCCGCTTGCGCGCACTCGCGCGCGCTTGGCGCGAACTTCGTGCGCGTGCAGATGCCACCGCCGCGCGTTCGTCGTGCTCGTCGAGCCCCCGCACGCGCCCACACATGCATACATGCGGGCGCGGACCGAGTTTGCGCACCGCACTTCTCCACCCACACCCTCCCCTCCCCTCCCCTCCCTCCCTTCTCATCCCCTCTCCGTACCCGCACCCATACCCCTACCCACACCGACTGCTGCCGCGTGCGGGGACGTCGTGCACCTCGAGTCTCCGCTCACCGCAGCTTCCTCCTCATCCCATTCTCTCCCCTTGTTCCCCCGCTTTTCCCTCCCCGTTCCCATCACACACACCCCGTTCCGCCTCACTGCGTCACCGTCGTTATCCCCGCGTCCGCCCCGCCTTCGTGTACACCGCCGCGCAACGCACCCGCGCCGAGTCGACTGCAGCCGGCACTGTAGCGGGTGCCGCCTGCGAACACTCACGCCCGCGCTCGGCCACGATCCGTGCGCGTACGGACGTTGCTACCGCGCGTTCGTCGTGTGTCAAGTCTCCGCGCCCACACATACATGTGGGCGCGAACCGTACACCGCCGCACAACACACCCGCGCCGAGTTGACTGCACCTGTACCGATGCCGCTTGCGCGAGTACACTCGCGCCCGCACCCGCGCTCGGCGCGAACTCCGTGTGCGTGTGTGCAGTCGTCGCTGCCGTGCGTTCGTCATGCGCGTCGAGCGGGCGCGCGGACGGAATTTGCGTGCCCCGCGCAAACTCGCCGTATCGACGCTGCACCCTCTCCCTCCCCTCCCTCCCCTTCTCCTACCCATATCCACACCCGCGCCGGCCGTCTGTTCGTAGTACGTACGTACATACTCACTTTGAATACAATCTCCATTCAGAAACCAAATTACCTGTGAAGTTCCTCGTTAGCCAAGATTGCCACGTGGGACCGAATGGAATGGAGAACCTTCCGGGGCTTCGAGAATTTGGGGTCTTGAAGCTGGAAGCACTGGGGACGGCGCGAGAAGGGCAGGCGATCGAAAGGATTGGAATGAAGCTGCGAAAATTCAGTCAGCGTTGATTCATGGGAGATAATACGAGGAATGAAGCGAGGTGTGAATCGGGGTACGTACCGCTGTGAATTTATCCGTGACCAATTCGAATGCACGTTGGCTTTCGTCCGCGGGCGTCGGTCTGATTTCGATGTATGTATGTCTTACTTGTTGGCTATAATAAAGATTTGGGTTGTGAGTACGGTTATGAATTCGAGAGCGGCACTTACTGGGATGAGATTAAGTCCGGGGATCGTTGGCAAAGGGGCGGGATCGACGTTGGGCTGTGTGTTCAGTCTGGATTCACGACCAAGGTGAAAAAGTAATGCGACGGGATTGAATATTGAACTTTGAAATGAAATGATTGGACACTTACAGTCGTTAACCGGGAAGCGCAACAACACCACGTAGCGCAACATCGCCAAACAAACAGCTTACAAGCACGGCTGGACCGTCCTCGGACCGTATACCCCTGTTTTCAAGGTCGCTGAGCACGATAGGACACATCTAGAGGGTCAAAACATTTACGACGACCCAGAAATACGAGTTTCATTGAGCAAATACGGGGAAAATGGTCAAATTTCAAGGTTTTTCAAGTCCTTTGACACCATCTGGTGGTGCCGCTGGGTTGAAAACTCCTGAGGACGTAGTAGGGCATCGTACCACATGGCATAAAAAATATCTAGCCAAGCAACCCAAGTATAGCTCCGTAACGAGCCATGTAAAACTGACCATCTGACAAGCACCAATTGCGGTGATGGCGCCCGAGTGCTAGAAGCCAGGAATCTACAACTCTGAGTGTGTAAAGATGTTTTTGGGGTTGGTGATGATACTCATGAATTTTCTTGGCTGAAAATATGTACTGCATTGGCCTCAACTATTGACCATAACTTGTTGCGCTTCCACGTTATTTCGCCAAATTTGGCCTCTCGGAAAGATCGACGCCGTATGGGCCCGTCAAGTGCTCAAACCCCGAGAAGTAAATTGGAGGTTGGAATTCAGAACCTTATGAGTCACTTAGCTCTTTGGCGCGCATAATTTGGTCCAGAAATGGACGAGATATAGGCGGCGCCAACTAAATGTTGCGCTTCCCGGTTAGCGACTGTACCTCGAGTTACAGCGGCTAGGCGATGGATGCTAAGCAAGGAAAGGCAACGGAACAGAATGGAATGAACGAGGTGGGGGATGGGACCCACTATGTAATAATGCAAGCAAGTCATCGCAGCGTTCGAATAACAATAATTGAATCTAAAGTTCAAGTCAACGTTGACCTGACCTGACCTAGAGGTGATAATTCAGAACTGCGCCTTTGAAAACTCACCGCAATTTTAAGGACATGATCTTCGTAGCGTTGGTTGAAGCTTCAAAATCAACCCATGAATCAACCTGAAAATTCAGTCAAGTCAAGTTTTTTTTAAATTGAACCGTACGATGTTGAACCAACTGTCCGACCCAAAGTAACTAACTGCCTCAGACTCAAGCCTCCTACCCAAGGAGCAATTAGACGTGTCCTGGCCATGGGACACCGCAACAATGAGAGGAACGTACCTCCAGCCGAAATACCATGGGAAACTCGGGTTCAACTCATCCTCGAGATGCCCGAGAAGCCCGAGTTCGAGATCCACTCGACAATTGGTGGATGTAACGGTGGATTGGGATACCACCTACCTGGAAGCCGATGGAGGAGTGATCTAAGGCTCCGTGGAGGTGCGGTGGGTGGCTGTGGATGTATCAGCGGACCTGAATCGAAGATTAGTTGAGTGTATTATAGGTAGACGGAACGGTCAGGCGCACCTCCGACTCGGGTTTTCAAGCCAAGTGAGATTCATTGAGAGGTCGAATATCTAGGGAGGAGGGATAGATGCAAGGTGAGTGGTGTGGGTATATATAAATAAACTTAAATGAACTTCGTTGAGTATGTTATGGATGCGACGGTCAAGCGCACCCTAGGGTTGGGTTTTCAAAAAGTGAGATTTATTGAGGAGAGGTCGAGTATCTAGGGAGGAGGGATAGATGAAGGGTGAGTGGTATGTAAGTCACCGGAAGTGTTCAATGAAACGAACTTACCTGGTATGGCGGAAGGTTGGACATAATGACGTGAGCGAATAGTACTCGAGTCAAAGTACTATAGCAGACAAGTCAACGACGGAATGATGCAGCCATGGATCACATCGCATACCTGAGCCCTTGAGGCAAGGTTGTTTAGTTGACTGAACGTTGAATGAAGAATTAAGCCCGAATGTCATCAACCAACGTCAGTTCAAAGACAACTTAAATACAATTCGGACATACCTGCATTTAAACCGCCATAGTTTCGCCACCCCTGGGTCCCATATCCCAATGTAGAGGGAAACGGCCCCTCAACGACGTTGAATGGCTTGAACGATGTTGAAATGGAGACCTGGATAACGGTTAGTTGAATTTCCAGGGATTGCTAGCAAAGTTGAATGGAATTGCGAGGAAAGTTGGATGCAGCCCACATACCTGGTTCCAAACGGCCATAGGTTCAGTTTATTTGGGTTCAAACGGCCTACTCGAGGAATGGTGGATGTAACGCTAGAATGGATACCACCTACCCGGCGGAAGAACGATGCACGGCTCCTGGAGGTGCAGGGGGTGGCTGTGGATATATATACAAGTAGACTGAATGAATTTCATCGAAGGTAATTGGGTATGTTATGGATGCGACGGTCAAGCGCACCTCGCGTCTTCAAGTCAGATGAGGTTGAGGAGAGGTCGAGCATCTAGATCTAGGGAGGAGGGATAGATGCAAGGTCACTAGCATGTAAGTCAATGAAAGCAACTTACCTGGTACGACGGAAGGTTGAACATAATCAGGTGGAGTACTTGAGTTGAGTCGAAGTACTGCGGCAGACAGGTCAACGACTGAGCGAAAGCATATAATGCAGCCATGGACCACATACCTGTGGGCCACTGGGGCGAGGTTTGAGTTGACTGAACGACGTTGAATGAAGAATCGAACCTCAATGTCTTTAACCAACATCAGTTCAAAGATATAATTCGGACATACCGCCATTGAAACCGCCATAGTTTCGCCACACCTGGGTCCAATATCCCAACGTGCAGGATAACAGCCGCTCAGCGCCCTTGAACGACGTTTCAATAGACTTGAGCCCGGATCATGTAACGGTCAGTTGAATGGAATTGCTATTGTAGCAGAATTGGATACGATCACACATACCTGGTTCCAAACGGGCACGGTTTCAGTTTGTTTGGGTTCCAACGGCCAGGGTAGCGACCTCTTAAGGGCATCGATGCGAACCAAGCATTGAAGTTGAAGGTCTTAGAAAACTTTAAGCTGTTCTCTCGCGCACACGAACATGATGAAGGCCCCCGCACTTTTTGTCCTGCGCGTTCCCCGCGCTGAGGATGATTGTGACGACGCCGCGCCGACGCGGTGAAGGGCTGTGGGATGCGAAGGCGCACCGGCAGAGGTGGAAGGAGGTAGAGCGGGTGTTACCGTTGCTGGCTGCCGTGAGGACGGAGGAGGAGAAGTATTGAAGGAAGGAGTTGGCTCGTGCCGTGAGCTAGCAATTCCAGGGTTTATATCCTCCTTCTATTTCCGCTATCACTTACTCCCTCGAGCTACTTAATCCCTCACTTATAGGCTCGAAACCAGCCTGTCTATGAAGGTAAACCTGTCGATAGACAGGCTGGTCGATCTGAGTTTGAAATTACGTGTTAAGCGAGTTACCGCATTTGGTTATTCGATGTTTTCCCATTGCAGGCTAAGTCTCCCACAGATTGAACTCAGAAGTTATTGGCTCATGATTTCATGCTGAACTGAGCTTTCAGGAACATTTAACACTCAAAGTTGAGTGAACTAGACGCGATTCAAGATTGATGGTCTTGTTTGGATCAGAGGTCGCACGCACGGAAGATCCGGTCCGGAATAACCAAATGCGGTAACTCGCTTAACACGTCATTTTAAACTCAGATCGACCGGTCTGTCTATCGACAGGTTTACCTTCATAGACAGACGGTCACCGGTCTACCTCACTTACTGCTTTTCTAGTTATCTTCCCTATAAGGATCCCCAGGGGTACATCAGGAAAAACTCCCCGGGCCGTAGCACGCCGGTTGATTAGATAGCGCTACAAAGATCTATAGATTCCCGCGCCAAGCTATATCGGCTATAGAGCATTTGTATGCTACATATTACTGCACCAGTGATACACAGTGCTACATGTTGCTGCACCAGAGATACACAGTACTACATTACTTTACAGGATATCTACAGGGTGTTACATGGCTTCTTACCTTGCCTACTGCAACAATGTCGTTCGCCAGCGCCTTGGGGAGACCTGCCAAAATTGACCTGATTGTACCAACCTGGGAGCAATGGTCTACGCCTTCTAATCTGTTATACAGTAACTGCCTTCGCAATTGACTGTAAATTGCTTCACTCAGCGAAAACTTGCCGGCTGATGTGGTTTTTCAGGATTAATTTTCTGCTCTCATTTTATGTTCAATGATGATCAAAACTGAACGTTGAACCAAGACCTCTGAATGCACGAGCAAAGATGGGCTTTACCGAAATTGCGCAGATGTGAAACAAGTCGATAGCCGAGCGGCGCCCGAACCATCAAATCGCGTGATGTTGGTTGATATTGATGCACGCTGATGCCACGTCGTCGTTTCTTGTCTTTTTCCCCCCACCGTCTCGCTCGTCGACCTCGCCGCTGTGCGCGCGTATGCCCCCCAGATTTCGCCTACTCGACACCCTCCACCATCTGACTGCAACAATCAAACCTGTACATCCCAGGCCCGCTCAATCAGCCGCCTCGCCAAGCTCTCGATTTGCCTCGTCAATGGTCATACCGAACCTATCTTCAAGAATCACTCCGCGGACATCCAAACTCTCTCTTTCAACGTTCAAAGCTTCTTTTCCGACCTCTCATTGTTTTGCTCAAGACCTCTCCGGGCATTCAAGATGCTGCAAGGCATTCAAGACGCTGCAAGGCCTCAATCTAGCCGATGAAGATGATCAAGTTCGTCGCAGGACGGGACTGACCTTCCAGTACTTCAATTTTCAAGCTCTTGCGAACTTCAAACAACTCCTGGTGAGGGCGACGCGGCCGTAGTGAGGTGCGCAGGCTTTCTTACGATTCAATTTCTATCACTGATATCCTTCTATTGAGTGCAACCCTTCCCGTGCGTCGCCTTCTCTATTCCCACACTCGAGTTCCTCCGGCCACCGTTCCGATATGTGGAGGTTCCCTCGACCACCGTTCCGATACACCGTAGTCACTGTTCCCATATATACCACCCAATATCATTCATTTCATGACCTATATTTTTTGCATCAAGTAATATGCAGCTCTACATCCCATTATATAGCTGCGAGTGCCCGAAAACCAAAAGATTATATTGCACTACATAGCGCTACAGATTTCATGCCGGGCGCTACAGAGTGCTATGGAGTTTTGGTGGTGAGCTACGGCTCTCTACATAAAGGGGGGTTGTTGACAGGACTACAGCTGCTATTGTTGCTATGTTGCTCGACATAGACAGTCGGTTTTTTCCAGATGTAGAGGTATACCTCCAAAGGTCAGAGGTAAGGTTGAAGGAGGTAGAGGTAAAGGTTCGAGGAATCCTTGACCTCCTTAAACCTCTACCTTACCTCCCCAGGTAGAGAGGTATTTGGGAGGTACCTTATATCATTGTGATGGCTCATTTGGATATCCTGTTGTTTGGCTGTATTTACTTGGTTATGTGTTCAAACCTTGAGGATGCACTTTCTTTTAAATTTTCTTTTTCTTTCTTTACTATCGATGACGCACGCCAAGCAAAAAAGTACGGTCTCGCGGACTTGTCGAAAATCCTTGATGTCATTGTGCGCTCTTAGCGGCTGAAGGCCGAGGTAGCTCAGAATCCACATTTGTGGATTTTGGGGGAATGATGACATCACCGGGCACCGTCCGGTGTTCTTTTCTCCTGTCACTGCCTACCCCTTTCTGCCTCGTTTGAACTGGGCCATTGAATATGGATTCTAAACCCCTATTGTATTCCATTTCACTGAATGTGCAGTTCCTTTGAAATGTACAGTTCCTTCGCACTTGAGTAGAGAACTCTGTGATTTTTTCAGCACTAGGTACTCGTTAAACCTTCAAAGGTAAACCTCTAAAGGTCTGGTCGGAGGTACCAGAGGTATACCTTGGAGGTTTGGGAGGTAGGGTAAGGGTAGACCTCCGAAAGGTCAGAGGTTTCAGAGGTAAAGGTAAAGGTTGAGCTTGTTGTACCTCTACCTTTACCCCTGGGGAACCCTACTTCCCTAACCCGGTGACTTCTGGCTTCAGCGTTGTGTTTTGGTTCAATTGTCTTCTCACCCTGTCAATGACCGTCTCACTCCTTCTGCGCCACAGCTTCAACACCTCGGGCTTAAAAACCCACTCACCAATTCATGATGTCGAAAGCCGAGGTGGCTTCTGGTAATTTCGCCCAAGTACAGCCCAAGACCGTCCTACGCAAAGAGTGATCAAAGACACTCCAAAACCTCTGAAATGTGTTGGTTTTGCTAACAGGAATTTTCCGCGAGAGCCGGACTCCTTGCTTACTGCAATATTAATCTCCAGACACGTCGTGCATTGAGATTGTAAGATATACAGATCTCGCTGTGGTGTGCTGTTTTTGCTGTGGTGTGGAAACTGTACGGGAGCAGATCATCATCATTGCTTCTCCCGTGATCACGCGGCGACACCACATAAATGCAGTGCTGCCCTACATTCGTTTTGCCTCCCACTCTCATCTTCAGCCTCCAACGAACACTCTACACCAGGATTTCGTCGCTATGCTTCTCGATTTATCTGGAGAGCTTCTGGAGGAGATTGGAACTAATGTTTGTCACACACTTGTTGCATGACTCGGAGCTGATTCGGAGCCGTGTACAGCTCATACAGACCGACCAAGCGAATTTGCGGGCGGTATGCAAGAATCTCGGGGGACCGGTGGACCGCTTGTTTTTCTCGGTGCTAGTCTTGAAAACTGGGCACCAACTTACCAGCGGCAACGGAGTAGATATTCTCAGGGCTCTTGCGACCGGTGAAACGAAATGGTCTCTCTACGCGAAAGCGCTGCGCATTCGTCCTGGGAAACAGGCCCGGAATCAGGAAACTAAGGAAATCCACATTAATATTTCGGACAACGAGTTGCAGGATCTCCTTGCCTCCGCGTTGAAATCGATGCCAAAAATCCGAACAGTCGCGTGAGATGTTGAGTATGACTCCATGTAATGCTTGCTAACAGTTTTTCAGATGGGATGTGCACGAGCAGGCTTGTTCTAAATGGGAGCGAGACACCATCTGCGATTTTTTGAACATATTAGTCGCCCTCAAAGAGCTCGAGCTCAACATCCAAGGCAACATTGACTTCTCTCAGTTGTCCATCAGGGGCATAAAGAAATTCACTCTCAAGACCCCGAAATTACGGCGGTCCTTACTTCGCCTGAGTCCATCCAGCGGGCCACCACTCATGTATCAGCAAATACCCCAACTAGTTCCGCAGAACCGGATTACCTCCCTCCACTTGGAAGGTGGAAACCAATGGTCCCAGGTCTGGACTATGTTGCGCAGCACGCACGAGTCCGCCTCACGGATTAAGCTCAGCGAGATCATCACGAGCGTTGTCACCCCAGAGCTCTTTGATTATCTCACCTCATACTCTGGGTTGGAGAGGCTGACATTGAAGTTCCCTGATGGCGGGAGTCGGGACGCGTCTGATCGGCTGGCAGACACGTTCTTCGAGACTGTTCTTCCCCATCATGCGGCCTCTCTCACAGAACTTTCATGTCCGGCGGCATACGAAAGCCGGTTCAGCTTCGGGGAGCACAACGTCGGGGTCGTCTCACTCCTGCACAACCTCACGAGTCTCGAAATGAGCGTGAATGCAGGAGCAGTTCGAAAGGCTGACCCCCCTCCAGATGGGACAAGGATCCGAATGGTCTCCATAGGTGTGTCGGTGACGGCAGAACAGTCTGACATCGATCCAGTCGTTGTATGTCCTTCCGCCAACTATCCACCACACAGAATTCAAAAGGCTAATGATATCCGTAGACGCTGCTACTTCAAACAATTGCGTCCTTGCCAGCCCTCCGTAGCCTCACTGTCGTCTCCGCAGAAACAGAACGCAATCGCGGTGCGTGGTGTGGAAACGGGAGAATACATCACAAAGGCGCAGTTGACGTGGCAATTGCGAATGCTGTGAAGACCTTCCGCTCCAATGTGCCATGTTCGGCCATTGTGCACGCGGGATATCAGACGTATGAGCTGCATCCAATAAGTACGCATAATCCAGAGCGCGAAGGTTTGGGTGGAGAGTTAGGAATGTTAGGATACCAACAGATGGGCAGTGTGTTATCGAAGTGGCGGCGCTGAGCTCCGTCACTGAAATGATTCGTACGAGAAGTAATTACCCAAGAGTGTACAAAGTTCCCTTTTCTATCAAGACGCTGGTTAGCATGCATGTAACAAATTATTTTGACCATTAATGAATGCCGTATGTATTCAAAAATTTTTTTTTGTTTTTTTTTGTGCTTACCAAAAATGTCTCCACCAAGCTCAACGTGACTTGTGCACAAGCGTGATCACTCGTCATTTCTCCTGACATTTTTGTTGATGTTTGTGCCCGCCGTTTGCCGGCCACCGGGCCACTTACCATCATTTTACCTGTGGGTTTGACCGCTTAGGTGACACGCCGAATCACATGACTGATCAAACCCATCACTCGCATGCCATTTCCTTTTCAGGTCTTCCTCTTTCTCCCTGGCCACCGCAAAGGGCTACTGGCGGGCAGCATGGTCCTCGTCGGGAAACCCCTCGACATTGTCAAGACCCGGGCAAATTGCTCCCAGTTTGTACCAGTCATTTTGATTCTTGAATCAGCCAGTGGACGGTGATTACTGTACTATTACGACCATTGGTATGGGTGACGGTGACATTTCGATTTTTTGGCCTGAAATAGGGGTCAAAACTGTCAAAGATTCTCGGCCGGCACTTGCCGAGGGCTGCCGTCCGCCCATTTATGGGAATTTTTGGTGATTGCCGATCAATGAACCTTGATCCCAGTGGACCTTTGAGGTGACGGGTGACATGGCGTGAACCTTTGGTCATAATAGTACAGTAGTGTCGAATCCCACCCATTCTAGGGTGCATGTTCGTGAGTACGCGCCCTCTCCAGAGTCCATGAAATACGACAAGGCCATTTTAAGTTCGGGGTAGAATTTGGGACTCGGGCCGAGCAGAACTTAAGTACCTCAAATCTTGACACTGAACAGTGAAGTAGATTTATTGATTATTCTTCAGTTTCATCTCCTGCTAGAGCTCGGACTTGGGCCGCACTTGGGGACAATTCAAAGGAGCGTAGAACTTGAGTCCGAGTTGCGAACTTAAGTTTGGCCTCAGGTCTTAAGTCTGAGTTCAACTGATACCTAAGTAGCAATGAAGGTAGGATACAGGGTGTAGCATACAGCTAGCTATACAGTGTTATGGACTTTACTTGTTATTGCTCCAAGTGGGGTGACAACACTTGACCTCACTAACTTTGATGGCAAGGACTGGGTGAAATATCCTTCTATTTCGGGGCGAGTTCGACATCAAAGGTGGTCCGGCTGAGATGGAGGGAATTAAAGGAGCGACCGGCGCTTGAGTAAGTGCCGTCTATTTCAACTTATATTCCACTCTTCTACCATTCCCTTAGAAAACCGACTATTCTGCGAGCTTTCATGGCAGCTCAGGCTGACCATATATAACATGCGTAGAGCTAGTTGGGATTTTCTATCCGGTGACTTCAACTTTTGGCTTGCACATTTCTCGTCTCGTTTTTACTCCGCATATCGCAATCTCGTCTAGTACTGCTCTCGCGCCACAGTGCATACTTGTAACTCTTCCACCTACATATATTCTTAGTTTAGAATATGCTTGCAGACGTGGGAACAAAAGCTGCTTTCGTTGAACTATTTCGCGTGAACCTAAGCTGCCTGAGTCAATCTAGTTGAGTCTTGAGAAAAATGCGCTCAAGGGTCGTATAAACAGCCTCCTGAGGTTGCTTCCTAACGACCGACTGCCGTTTATACAGAATATACGGCGGTCTGATTCAACCGTGTCAACCGGATCACGGATCGGGTCTCCCTTACAGGCAAGAGGCCAGATTCGATCACACTAATAGCTCTTTCTCTTTTACTACTGCATGCCCCTACAGCCCGGACATGAAGAGTTCACTTTATTCATTTCTCTCACTCAATCATCCACCGTGAGTTAAGGTGCGATGGTTGGTATATTCCGGTACAGCTTTCCAGTTCAACAGTGTTCTGTTTCACAGGTCAATTATTCCAAGACATATCCGCCCAGACAGGATGAATACCAGCTCTCCGGACACTGATTGCAGCATTTGTAGTCCCATGGTCGAAACTCGTATGCCATGTTGGAACTTGTAGTTCCTTGTAACACGGTATATTCCGTTTCTTTACTTGATTCTAGGCTTCTAAACACCAATTTTGCAGTATCTAGATGACAAATAATCGCAAAAATCCTTCAGATTCACCCCTCCTCCCCCACACTTTAAATCGTAACTGTCCCCAGTTACATATTTGCGTGGTTTGGAGTTGGAGTTCTCTGACGAATCCAGACTGTCACTCCCATTGCTGTCCCACCTCACTTTCTCGCATCACGGCCTACTCAGTCTATTACACGCTCACTTGAAGTCCTCGAGTCTCAATTATTCGACATGTCATCCGCGTTTACCCAATGTGTCCATCTGAACCGTATAGAAAATTACTTCTTCTCATGAGTTCTTTTCGACCGTCTCGGGTTCTCCACATCATATGTCGGTTCTGGTTCAAGTGACTCTTCTGGTTCCTCATCACTCTGATATTCTTCTGATAAATCGTCTGGGTCGACGTCCTGCCAGTCTGGCCGCAGCCTAATTTTATCGAACTGAAGATCTTTTCCAAGATATTCATCGTCTATTTCGTTGGCCGCTGCCAGTTCATCCAGGTTCTCTTTGCTGAGGTCTATCAAATCCAATATTCTATTTGGAAGATCCAGACGCTTCCGGGCCAGGTAAGGAACCACTCTGAACTGTGCAATCTTTCCATGATGCATTGCCCCGTTCATTTCACAACATAAATAGGAACCGCCTTTGGTCCGACGAACTATTATCATCGGCCCCAAATATCTGGCAGCCATTTTTGTGTTAAGTGATTTCTCCACGGTTGTATTCCGAATCAACACTAAGTCCCCAGGTTTGAAGTCAAAGTTCTTAATTGTGTGCTCGTGAACTCTCTCATATCTCCTAGCAGCAGCAAGTTTTTCTGCCGAAACCCGTTCTCGCATCTCGTCTACATGTTGAGTATGCTTCGCCAATGCTTTGGCTCGCAACCCAATTAGATCAGCTGTTGACAATATCTGACCCGGAAATTCAACAAGCCAAGTTGCTTCTTCAATGTCTAGCGGAATAATTGGATGGGCACCACAGAGAGCGAAATAAGGAGAACAGCCAAGTCCCCTTCCAATCGTGATCCTGTCCGCCCAAACAACTTGATGCAAGAACCAATACCACTTCCGAGTGTCTCCACCCGTAGCTTTGTACAAGGACTGTCTCATGTCCCAATGCCCTCTTTCTATTGGTCCGTTTGCTTGTGAATTATATGGTGAGATCCTTATGCCAGTTATTCCATACTTTGCAGCCAGCCATTTGATAGCTGCGAGGAACTGTCCCGCATTATCGGTAACGATTTCTCGTGGGCAACCCCATCTACAAATTATCTCTTCGAGAAGGAACTTTCCCAAGGCTTCAGCATTATCGGATCGCAGTGCCCTCACCTCTGTCCATCTGGTCAGAGAGTCACGTGCTGCTACCACCAATCTGCAGGCGTTGGATGGCACACCCATAACCATAACATCCGTGTGTATTTTCTGGAATATACTCGGAGTCATTGTGGCCTTTGGCGGGATTCTCAACATCGTTTTTTGTCGCATTTGACACAGATGGCACATTTTCACATACCAGTCCACATCTTGCGATAGATCCAGCCACCAGAATCTCAAGTCAATCATACTCTTCGTAGCGTAGGCCCCTTTATGACCCAAACTATCGTGAGCAGCCCTCATCATGTACATTCGGTACTCCTTTACAACAACTAGCTTCGGTGGTCCATCCGAATCTTGCCTATACAATTTTCCCGTTATTTTGTCTCTGTAGAATTTTGAGGCATAGCGCATGAACTTCCTGTATTCATCCCCAGGTCGCTCATGCTTGCTATTTTCTCCAAATTCTTCCGGTCTCTGTAATGGTTCCTTCAACCATTCGGTGATATGGTCTATACGGTCGTCTAATTCCTTAGCCATCCCAGACCGATGATCATCCGGATATTCTTCACGGCTATCAGCGTCGAGTTTGTACTTTTCATCAGGAAGAAGGGGCTCCTCCTCCGTGGTTTGTACGTTCAAGAATTGGGGAATTTTAAGTCCCTCTGCAGCATAGGTCTCTTTGATGACTTTGATATTGCGCGCCTCGGACATGAATGCCTCATTGCACTCTTTTTGGAAGTCTCCTTCCCAGATAGCTGGTTCAACAATTTCTTGTTTGTACCCTCCACGCGTGTCTATCTCGTCCTTGAAGTCCTCGAAGTTCAGTGGTTGTCTTCCCTCCTGATCCCAATCTGGGTGATCTTTCGGGAGTTCATACTCGTCATAACCATCTTCTGGATTCGGCCACTCTTTATCACCTTCAGCTGGCCGCCGTCTAGACAGCCCATCGGTAGGAAATGTTTTTCCTGCCACATGTTTTAAGCTAAAGTGGTACATCAAAATCTTCTCGATCCATCTGTTAATTGTTGCGTTCGGTCCCATTCCTGGGTTCGACAACATCCCTTTGATATAGAGTGCATCAACTTCAACAACTAGCCGTCTAGCTCCCAGTAACCAATACTGCATTCTGTCCAGAGCTCTCAGTAACCCATAGAGTTCCCTCTTTGGTTGTGAAAACCTCGCTTCTCGGTCATTCAGAGGAATGGCGGTGAATTTCGCAAAATACTTCTTGGCCGGGTCGTCTGGATCGCATTGGTATACTTCCAGTCCAACTGACCTCCAGGATGTGTCCACAGATAGTACAATGTCAGAATCCCAATCATAATTCAAGGGTTTCAAGGCTCTGCACTTTGCAATCTCCATTTTTATGGCATCCATCAAAGCTTGCTGTTTCTCTCCCCACTCAAGTTCTGTGTCCTTCCTGAGTAGCCGTTGGATTGGCCTCGAAATATTTCCATGATTCTTTATGAACATTCGAACCTGCCCAATTACGCCTAGGAACTGTCTGACTTCTGAAACATTTTCGCACCCCGGCCACCTGAGAATTATTCCAACTCTGTCTTCAGCCGGCCTCCGTCCTTCAAACGAACAGAGGTGGCCTACAACTTGGAACTCATCTAGACATAGGAGTGCTTTTAAACCTGAGAAGGTCCCTCCACAGTACTTAATTCACTGCACAATTCGATTCAAGTTTTGGAAATGTTCCCATGCGAACCGTCTGATTCCGTTGTTTTCCGGAATTGTTTCGTACTTTCCATTTTTGTCTTGATACCTTGAACCAGGCCCCCGAATAGGAACATCGTCAATATATGGTATCGTGACGTGTGGGATTTCATCCCTGAGAATATAGGTGACATCGTCATGGAAGACAGGTACAGAATTGGTCCAGCCCTGTGGCAGTTTGACCAATCTTAATGCTCCAAACGGCGTCTGAAACGTTGTATAGTCGCGACTGTCTTCCGCTATATCTCGATGATCATACCCTGAATACAAGTCCAAGACCGCACCACAGGCTCTCCCAGCGAAATGATTCGCTAGCTCCTCCGTTGCCGGTGGAATCCCCGAGTGTGCTATTGTAACTTTATTCAAAGGCTCCAGAGTGTGTACCAAGCGGATGCTTTTGCCATCTTTCTTTACGACACCGAAGAATTTGGTTCGATACGAAGCGTTTGAAGGCTCATATACTCCAGCATCTATTTTCTTTCAAATGATATCGCAAACCATTTCCAGCTGACCCCGGGGAATCGGAATACTCCGTTCAACCCAGACTTTATGTTCAACCACAGGAATTTCCACTGAAGGGAAGAAGTCATGCCTGAAGCTGCCTCTTTCAGAGTCATCCCAAGCAAAAGCCTCGTTCTGGATCATCATAAAGTTGTGGAGCAGTTTCCTCTCTTCCAACCATAAGAAGTCTCCTGAATGAATTTTATCAATGATCTCCTTCCTTTCCAAGGTATAACGTCCCGTTGGTACGAAATCTGTTGGATCTGGCGATAGCCCAGGCATGTCCTTCAAAGGATCTCCAATGATGTTCCTCTGAATCCTGTACTTTTCTGGTAAGTCGGTATATACCGGCCGCACTTTCAATGCTACTGGTTTATACTTCTTTGTCGCGTAAACTCGCTTTATCAGAGTTGGAACAGCTGGCACCTGGTTTGATGCCTGCTTTTTCCCTTTCTGATTCCGTGCTGAGCCCTTCTTGGTATCCTTGGACATCATCCATTTGACCGTCTGGCAACAGCTGCACTTTGTATCCGGCATCATATCGTGCCTTGGAATTTTCCCACGGTTCAATCTCTTTTCAGCCATGTGAGCCAAATGGTCCGGGATGCGTTCATCCCAGGTAAACACTTGATGCTTCACACCCAATCTTCTCTGCCTTCGGTTTGGCGTAACAAATTCGTTGAATAGCACCCTGGCCCGGTGGTCGGAGCGCATTGATGTAGATCCTCGTGAAGCCGAAATATACGCTTCTCGGACTTCGTCTTCCGAGAAGTTCTCTCCATTTCGAGGCTCCATATAGCCCTGAATCTCCAACTCTACTGTTTCACTAAAACCGAACTGTAATGCCATTTCTCCTCTTTGAAAGCCTTCTATCAAGTCCTCAGAGACCGGTGAAAATCCTCGTCATCATCATCTGATTCGCTTTCTGAGCCTTCTGATTCCTCATAGTAATCAGAATCCTCTTCGTCGGGTACTGAAACCATTCTGGGATTCCGTCCATTTCTGTCTGGTCCCTGTTTGGTCTCGAAGAAATCCGACTGTTTCGACGGTCCAGCTGGTGTGTTTATTGGCTTCTTGCCTGCGGCTAATACAGATTTCTCTTCATCCTCAGCAGTATAGGTTCCCTGGGCCCTTGTAGGCACAACACACCGTTTTCCAGTATTCGGGTCCTTTACTAGGATATCCTGTCCTCCATCGGCTTTATTTCGGACCCAACTCTCAGTCAGAACGTCAAATGGACGGCCCAGTAATATTTTGTATGCGGGTTGATCAATTATATGCACTTGTAAGTACAAAGTGATGTCCCCAAACATAAATGGTACATTCCTGGCCAGAGCAGCTGATTTCTTGAGTTGCCCGTTCGCACTTTGCATGTAGATTTGTATGTCAGTATCCCATTTCAGCCTCAATTTTTCTGCTTCCCGCAGAGCCATTGACACTATCTGGGACCCACTATCCACTACAGCTTCGATAAACGCCGAATCATTCACTTTTGGAAAGACCGCTCTGAGTTTGGCGGAGTCAGTGCTAACATATACCTGCTTTGGCTCTTCATCAGGACCCAAAGTTGATAAATATAGCAAGTAGGGGTCGGAGACCACTACTTTCCCAACTTCAACATTCCCGTTGTTGTCTTTATCCTCCTGGGTTGATATATAGAAACTTTCCACGTGTGGTAAGTCACCTATTTCCAGGGTGTCCTCTGATATTCCTGTCTCTATTTCATCCTCCATATAGGGGACGGCACCTTCCTGGGTTAAGGCATCCACTGATTGGTGAATTCGTGGCGGTTTTACCCGCCGCTTGGTTAACAACTTCCGGAGAGCCTCTGCTACCTTCGGAGATGCAACTGCCCAGTCGCGTAACTCCGAGTTAATTCGAGTCTTCCATATTTCATCAACTATTCGGTCGATGGTCCCAGGTTTGTCAATTGGTCGGACTATAGCATAGGCTTTCTCTGCTACATTGCGCTCGTTCTCTTTCCCCTTGTTTACGGGTATATTGTCTGAGTTATCCTTCCCCTTTACTCTGTCCTTGCGTCGTCCTTTCGACTCCGCAGGTATATCGAGTTCAGGTTGTTTTTCCCTTTGATCGGCCTTGTGAACTAATTCGGGTACTTGCTTGTAAGGCAACGCGGGTTCCCCCTCTGATTTCCACTCCATACGGTATCACTATCTCTTTGAGTCGCCTCAGTTTTCTCTAAACCAGCATTTGAGCGGTCCTCCCGGCAGCTTAGCTGGGTTTTGCATTGCATCCTCAGCTGCCTTCCTCGGACTCCTCAGAAATTTTGCGGGCCAGGGCCTCCCTCACGAGTGGTTTTCCTGGTTTGCGCAAACTGTTCTGAAGAGTTCTCTAGTTGGGCATCTGCTGCTTTCATAGCTGCCATGAACTGGATCATTTGCTTCATGCTGAGCGACTCTTCTTTGATTCTCGCGTTCTGAATTTGCGTATTGACTGCGAATTCAGGGATTTGGTACTGAGCAGGTTGCATTGCGGGATAGTTCGGAGCATAAGCCGTCACTGTCCCACTATACTGAGGAACTATCTGGGTCTGATAGTTGGCCACAGGGTGCTGATGCTGCCTCTCCGAATTTCCTTTGTTCTGGCAAATATATTCCTGAACTTGTTGAGTACGACTCTCGTCATCACGGGAGTTGTAGACCAAATTCAAGGTATCTGCCATACTGACATGCCAGT